>JANAVB010005799.1:1348355-1475077 GCA_029216955.1 Iris pallida
TATTTAATACCCTCTTTGGTTGTTAGCTTAAGCAATATCTTTTCAGGTTTGTCATGGTGCTACATTTGTAAGTATTGATATGCTAAAGAATACGAAGGATGGAGCAAAAATGTTATTAGTTGAAGGTATGAAGTTTATATGTTTCACCAATTGGATAACTTTGATCTAGTCTATTGTTTCAATGCTTGTAGCTGCTTCTGTTTGGTGTTTTTTTTATTTGTCTCAAGTTGTTTCTCAGTTTAAACACTAAGGCTGTGTTTGATTGGGTTTTTTTCCCATAAAAAATATTTCCATCACAAATTTCCCACCAATTGTGGTGTTTGATAGCATATATTTTCCATGGATATATTTTCCAAAAAACTATCATTTTCCATATTTTCTTCTAAAATGGTGGAAAATGAAACTTTCCCAACCCATAGGAAAATATCATTTTCCATGGAAAATAACTATTTTCCGTGGAAAATAATGACAATCAAACACCCAAATTAAGTTTTCCGTATAAATTTTTAAAATTCCATGGAATTTTTTTCCTAGGAAAATAATTCCATGGAATTAATTTCTTTTCCACATATTTTCCACCTTGCAATCAAACGCACCCTAAATCTATGCATGCATATTCCATTAGACACAGATACAGAATACATGATGCATGTGGATTCTCATGGTTGACTTCTTTAGCTTTGAATAAGATCATGAAAATGAGGAGTTTTGAATTTCTGGTGGCTGGTACTGAGTTCATCATGTAGTTTTATTGTCTATCTATGGTAGTCATATATTGGATACATTTGTAGATTCTTGCTAATTATTTGATCTGGTATGAAACTTATACTTCTTTTTTCTTTCTTTTTTTATACATATTTCTACATAAGAGCATGAATTAAGAGGAGTATATAACAGTTCTGGGATTTGGCAATCTTATGGGAGCAAGTGGTTACTGGTAGCTCATCATCATTAGGATTGAAAAAGTGGATAAATTGATAACATTCTGGAGTTTTTTTCCGAATTTGGAAATTTAGATGACAGCAGCAGCAAGCTTAATTAAGATTTAGTTGTCACATTCACATTGGACCAAGTCTAATTCTCTGTTTCTTCTCTGAGCAAGTTTGTTTTCTTGATTACATGAACCTAAGCGTGTTGTATGCCCCATTCCCCTGTGCTTTTTTCACTTCCATTTTTTTAATTAAAAAACTTTCACCAAAAGTCAATGGGAACCATGTTAGCAAGATGACTAATCCAACCAAATTGTGATGAGGATGCTCGACTTGTAATCATATTTTATCCTTCTGGTAGTTTTATTCATGAAAATAGATGATGCATCTACCTATTTATTGTTCAGGCTAATTCTTCTCATTGATTAATAGAATTTTACAAGTTGTATTCTGATTTGATATGATTGCTTTCAAAGATGATGGCAGGATCCTGCCCATGGCAGACATTTTCTGAAATATAAGTTGTCAAACTGCTCAGTTCAATCTTATCTAGCAACAGTACCTTCTTATAATATCTCACAGAACTATTGAGATTGTCTAATTGACTTATAAGCTTATTCCGCCATTGTTTTGTTTCCCGTTTTTCATGGGAAATTGGTTTAATGTAGTATGTATCTATACAGATAATGGTGGAGGGATGGACCCAGATAAAATGCGCCAGTGCATGTCTTTGGGCTATTCAATGAAGAGCAAATTAGCAAATACTATTGGTCAATGTGAGTGTCTACATTTGATTGAAAATGTTTCTTATTTTTTGTTTTGTTTTGTTTTTTTTGCTTGTTAACAATGCCATATAATTTGTTTATTGCTACAATTTTAGATGGAAATGGCTTCAAGACGAGTACCATGAGACTTGGCGCAGATGTCATGGTGTTCTCTCGTTGTCTTGGACAAGAAGGAAAAAGGTTTTTCTCCTGCCTTTTCAATTTTTTAGTTTTATGATTATTTTTTGACAAAACATGTATGATATTCATTTGAATACTCTTGTCTGTATAGTTCATTGATTTAATCTGTTGAAAATCATATTATTATAATTTTGGGGCTGAATCTTCTGTTTTGATCGGTCCATTGACTCTGGCAATTCGTTCATGTACCTTATTTTAGATCCTGTGGTACAGTGGTACCATGTTGTAGCTCTCGTTCGGCTGAAAAACCAAATGGTTTAAGTTGTTTGCCCATCTCCTCATTTTTCACCTTTGGTGCATTCTGTCATCATAAAAAATATCTGAAACTTGTTTAGAAATTAGAAAAGTAAGGAATGGGATAAAGTTTTAGATGTTAAGAAATAAAAGAGGGAAAGATTTCAATAATCTAGCTGTAATATAGTTCAAATGAATGCAAGAGGCTTTTCAGTACTTGAAGTTGTAATGGACCTAAAGAAGGCAGTAGTCATTAACAGGTTTTCTAAAGCCATATACCAATTGTTTTCCTAAATTGTTGGGCACGTGTGGAAGCTTTTGCCAACCCACCTGATCAAAACCAACTTTCGTCTAACGGACATCAAGCACAAGATGAAGACTAGTATATGGCGGTGACGCACGTCACCTGGACAAATTTCAACCTTTAATAACTCAGATGAAATTACAAGATTGACAAAACTCACGTTGAGCCCTTTGTCCTAATAGTTTCAACCCCCTCACCACTCTCAAAGAAAAACAGAAGATTACAATTGAGATCACTCAATAACCCGTAGCAATCTCCCTAATCGAAGTTGACGACTCCTCGATTAGATCTTCTTCTTCCTTCTGTCTTGGATGGCGAAGTCCTAAGAACAAAGTACGGACTTTCTCTTAGATTTCCTTGGGGACGAGCACCCCGAATCTCCACTTTGTGCCTCCACCCCCACCCCATATATATAGAATAAGAAAATCATATTCTAGTCATAATAGGATTTCCTAAATAGTAATAAAATAAGAATCCTATTATGCCTAAAATATTCTATCAACATCATATTTTAGATCATAATAGGATTTCCTAAAATAAGAATCATATTATATCTAAAATAGCACAACACCAATTATGGACATCTAAATCTAATCAAATCAAATATTTAAATATATTTGGATTCCACAAATATGTTGTTACCAAATCCAGACTCGACTCCAATAATCTCCCCCCTCCAGTCTGCTGAGAGGGTATTGACCCCATGAGTCCTCAACTGGACTCAATGCCTGTCGTCCCACGACAGAGTTCCTGCCCCCATGCCACTAATCTTCGATCTCCCGAGCTGCTTTGCATCTTCCTTTGTCTCCAGCTCCTCGATCGTCACGTCGATACTAGTTGTCATGCGTAGCATCTCCTGCACCACTGGGATCCTACTGATATCAATGACACTACCAAGACCGAAGTCCCTGACGATCAGCCTCACCGTAAGTCTCGGCTGCCTGTCCCCGACTTCCGTCTTCCACCGGAAAGTGTTAATGTTCCGACGAGCTTCTTCACCCTTGGCTGGCCCGACCAAGTGGACAGTACGGTTCTCACGAGATTCAAACTCCTGAACCTGTCCACCTTCGTGTCCGAACTTGAAGCTCCCCCATACACATGCGTCCTTGAGCAGAACATCACGCACTGTGCATGTCGTCGATGACCCATAGCTCCTCCTAAAATGTGTGAATGATGATGCTCTCGTCTTAGATTGAGTTTGCTGCAAACCTTGATCTCCTTTATGGCTTCGAACTGCTGAAACCGATGTCGTTCCATGAAGCTTTGGCAAACCACATGTCGCCAAAACTGGATCCGTAGAGCAACCCCTACCTGGAGACCGACCAGCTGTCATGGGACTGACAGACTGACCCTCAATCTTTGACTCATCACCATCTGTCGCTTTGTCTCGATGAACCGAATCCTCCGTATCCCTCAAAGCATCTAGAAGTCCCTCCTCAGCAAGTTCTCGACGATCCACCTCCTATCGAACACACCTCGAGCCTCCATCCGGTGTATGTAGTTTGCATGTACAGCTTAGCGGCTGTCTTGAGCCTGTACATGCCAAAACACAAATCTTTCCCAACAACTGGCTGGGAACCCTTCGTAAGCATCCAATCTGTCCCTAAACAGACTGCGACAACCATCATCTTCCAGCCTCCATACCGAAATCAAGTTATAGCGCAAACTCAGTACATGTCGCACACCTCTGAGGATGAGCTTCTCACCAAACTCCGCCGTCAAGTGCACATCACTGATGCCTACAACTGTAGCTGTCCCCTTATCGTCCATCTTTACACGTCCTAAACTGTCGCCGCGGGATGACGTGAAGATCCTCCTATGTGGAGTGGCTAGGGATGGCAATATCCCCCCGAATCCGACGGGGACCCAATTTTTTTATCCGATAGGGACAGGTTTGGGGACTTAAAAACGGGGATGGGGATTACAAAAAAATTTCGATCGAATTCAGGGACGGTTATAGTACTCCCCGCTCCGATAAATTCCCGACCCCGGTTACTTTCCCCTCCCCGATAAATCCCCGACCTCGGTTACTTATACCCATATCCATATATGCAACCCATTGTAAATGATATGCTCTCTTGATCTATCTAGTAATATATATATATATTTATTTTATAAAAACCATTATTAACATGCCTTGCAATTTTTTTGAATGAAAATAATTTTTTAAGCTTATAATGTACATACAAAATTGTTAACTGAACGAGAGTCGGAGACGAGAAAATTCGGCCTCGAAAGTGCTAACGGGACAGGGACGGGGAATGTATTGTTTAACGGGGATGGGGATGGGGGTAAAAAATTGAATCCGATGGGGAACGGGGATGGGGATGGAAATTCAAACACTACTCGGAGAAGGGGATGAGGGATATGGTCCCCGACCCCTACCCACCCCGTTGCCATCCCTAGGAGTGGCGTGATATGACGCCCCCATGTCCATGACCCAATCGCATTATTACACATACTACAAGGTTCCTCTGTGTCGGTTGCTGCGATGATGATATCTCCAAACGCCGTGAGATCCTCCTGATCATCCTTATCTTTGGCCTTCTCATCTTTGAGCTTCATGTAGTTCCTCTTGATATGACCTATTTTGCTACAGTAATAACAGCCCCTTGCGGTCCACAATCGCAAGATCCCGAGAACTCCCTCATGTCCTCGTCTGTGACTTGGGTCTTCCCTTATCGTAGGAAGCCATCAGATTGGACTCCTGCGACAATTCCACTTGCTTGCGTCGGACCTCCTCATTCAACAAGCTACTTTTGACTACCTCCATCATGACAATTCCATCAGGCGTGGAGTTGCTCATTGACACCACCAACGTCTTCCAGCTTTCCGGCAGTGAACTCAAGAGCAGTAGGGCCTGAAGCTCATCATCAATCACCATTTTTATTGTAGACAGCTGATTGATGATACCCTGAACCTCGTTCAGATGTTGTGCCACTGGGGCACCTCGTGTACTTCGAGTTGACGAGTTAGCGAATAAGAAATGCCTTGTTGCCAGCCGTCTTCCTTTCGTACAGCGAATGCAGCTTCTCCCACAATGCTTTTGTCGAACTCTCCATTGATACGTAGTGAAACACCGAGTCCTCGAGCCATTGGCGGATGAATCCAACAACCTTCTGATCAAGTCGTTTCCAGGCTTCAGCATCTTTGTCCGTTGGCTTTGCGCTGTCGCCCTCCAACGAAAAATGCAAGTCCTTGCACCAGAGTAGATCCTCCATCCTTGGCTTCCAAATTGTCCAGTTACTCCTTATAAGGGCGATCATACGAGTGTTCATTTGCTCCATAGACATGGTTTCCAGAACCTCCAAAGTTCTGATATCAATTGTTGGGTGCGTACGGAAGCGTTTGCCAACCCACCTGATCAAAACCAACTCTCGTCTAACGGACACCAAGCACAAGATGAAGTATATGGCGGTGACATATGTCACCTGGAAACATCTCTACCTTTAATAACTCGGATAAAATTACAAGATTGATAGAACTCATGTTGAACCCTTTACCCTAATAGGTTCAACCTCCTCACCACTCTCAAGAAGAAAAATAGATGATTACAATTGAGATCACTCATTAACCCGTAGCAATCTCCCTAACCGAAGTTGACGACTCGATTAAATCTTCTTCCTTCTGTCTTGGATGGCAAAGTCCTAAGAACAAAGTACGAACTTTCTCTTAGATTTTCTTGTGGACGAGCACCCTGAATCTCCACATTGTACTGTGCTTTGTGCCTCTACCCTCACCCCATATATATAGGATGAGAAAATCATATTCTAGTCATAATAGGATTTCCTAAATAGTGATAAAATATGAATCCTTTTATGCCTAAAATATTCCATAATAGAACCTCCAAAGCTCATAATTGGTATCAGAGCGAGGTTTGTTTGTTCTGGTCTGATACCAACAATTGGTATCAGAGCTTATGGGGTTCTGGCAACCATGTCTACGGAGCAGATGAACACTCGTATGATCACCCTCATAGGAAAAAACTGGGCAATTTGAAAGCCAAGGATAGAGGATCTACTCTCGTGCAAGGACTTACATGGTTTGTCGGAGGGCGACAGCGCAAAGCCATCAGACAAAGCTGCTGAAGACTGGAAACGACTAAATCGGACGGCCGTTGGATTCATCCGTCAATGGTTAGATGACTTGGTGTTTTACCATGTGTCCATGGAGAGTTCGGCAAAAGTATTGTGGGAGAAGCTCCATTCATTGTTTGAAAGGAAGACGGCTGACAACAAGGCGTTTCTTATTCGCCAACTCGTCAACTCGAAGTACCCAGAGGGTGCCTTGGTGGCACAACATCTAAACGAGGTTCAGGGTATCATAAATCAGCTGTCTGCGATAAAGATGGTGATCGATGATGAGCTTCAGGCCCTACTGTTCTTGATTTCTCTAGCAGAAAGCTGGGATTCGTTGGTGGTGTCGGTGAGCAACTCTACACCGGATGGAGTTGTCACGATGGAGGCTGTCAAAAGTAGCTTGTTTAATGAGGAGGTCCGTCGCAAGCAAGTGGAATTGTCGCAGGAGTCCACTCTGGTGGCTTCCTACGGAAAGGGAAGACCCAAGTCACAGGCGAGAACAGGAGGAAGTTCTCGAAATCTTACGATTGTGGACCGCATGGAGGGCTGCTATCACTGTGTTAAAAGGGGTCATATCAAGAGGAACTGCATGAAGCTCAAATCTGATAAGGCCAAAGGCAAAGACGATCAGGAGGATCTAACGACGTTTGGAGATATCATCGTTGAAGCGACCGACACAGAGAAACCTTATGGCATGTGGCATGATGGCGACTGGGTCATGGACACAGGGGCGTCATACCATGCCGCTCCACATAGAAGGATCTTCACGTCATAACGCAGCGGCAGGTTTGGACGTGTGAAGATGGGTGACAAGGGGACGACTGCAGTTGTAGGCATCGGTGATGTGCACTTGATGACGAAGATTGGTGAGAAGCTCGTCCTAGGGGTGTACGACATGTACCGAGTTTGCACTACAACTTGGTTTCAGTAGGAAGGCTGGCAGATGATGGTTGTCGCAGTCTGTTTGGGAACAAAGATTGGATGCTTGCGAAGAGTTCCAAACAGCTTGCTCGGGAGATTTGTGTTGTGGCATGTACAGGCTCAAGCCGCTGAGCTGTATAGGCAGGCCACATATACCATATGGAGGCTCAAGGGGTGTTCGACGGGAGGTTGATCGTCGAGAACATACTGGGGAGGGGCTTCTAGATGTTTTGAGGGTTATCGGACCCATAGGGTCAATACCCTCTCATCAGACTGGAGGAGGAGATTGTTGGAGTCCAGTCTGGTTTTGGTAACAACATATTTGTGGAATCCAAATCTAATTAAATATTTGATTTGATTAGATTTGGATGTCCATAATTGGTACTATGCTATTTTAAATATAATATGATTCTTATTTTATAAAATCCTATTATGATCTAAAATAGGATATTGATGGGCTATTCTAGGTGTAATAGAATTTTTATTTGAGGGCTTCCTATTTAAGAATCATATTATGACCTAAAATATGATTTTTCTCATCCTATATATATGGCGTGAGGGTGGAGACACAAAGCACAGCAAAAAGTAGAGATTCGGGGTGATCGGCCACAAGAAAATCTAAGAGAAAGTCCATACTTTGCTCTTAGGACTTCGTCATCCAAGACATAAGGAAGAAAAAGATCTAATCGATGAGTCGTCAATTTCGGTTAGGGAGATTGCTACGGGTTGGTGAGTGATGTAAATTGTAATCTTCTGTTTTTCTTCTTGAGAGTGGTGAGAGGGTTGAACGTATTAGGACAAATAGTTCAACATGAGTTCTGTCAATCTTATCATTTCATCTGAGTTATTAAATGTTGGGATTTGTCCAGGTGACGTACGTCACCACCATATACTTGTCTTCATCTTGTGCTTGGTGTCCGTTAGACGGGAGTTGGTTTTGATCAGGTGGGTTGGCAAACGCTTCCGCACGCGCCCAACACTATTCTGGATATGTAACCCTATCCATGATTTACGGATTATTGACTCCTATCACACCTAAAGGATTGCTACGGGATTCTTGTTATTACCAATTATGGATATCTTAAGACTTCGGTTAGGAAGATTGCTACGGGATGGTGCGTATAATTTACATATTGTTGGAGTCCAGTCTGGATTTGGTAACAATATATTTGTGGAATCTGAATCTAGTTAAATACTTGATTTGATTAGATTTGGATGTCCATAATTGGTGTTGTGTGATTTTAGATATAATAAGATTCTTATTTTAGGAAATCATATTATGATCTAAAATAGGATATTGATGGGCTATTTTAGGTGTAATAGGATTCTTATTTGAGGGCTTCCTATTTAAGAAATTATATTATGACCTAAAATAGGATTTTCTTATCCTATATATATATGGGGTGAGGTTGGAGGCACAAAGCAGAACACAAAGTAGGGATTCAGGGTGTTCTTCCACAAGGAAATATAAGAGAAAGTCTGTACTTTGCTCTTATGACTTCGCCATCCAAGATAGAAGAAAGAAGAAGATCTAATCAAGGAGTCGTCAACTTCGATTAGGGAGATTGCTATGGGTTGGTGAGTGATCTCAATTGTAATCTTTTGTTATTCTTCTTGAGAGTGGTGAGAGGGTTGAACCTATTTGGGCAAAGGGTTCAACGTGAGTTCTGTCAATCTTGTAATTTCATCTGAGTTATTAAATGTTGGGATTGTCCAGGTGACGTACGTCACCGCCATATACTTGTCTTCATCTTGTGCTTGGTGTCCGTTAGTCGTGGGTTGGTTTTGATCAGGTGGGTTGGCAAACGCTTTCGCATGCACCCAAAAATTGGTATCAGGGTTTTTGGGGTTCTGGCAACCATGTTTGCGGAGCAGATGAACGCTCGTATGATCACCCTCACATGAAGGAACTGGGCGATTTAGAAGCCAAGGATGGAGGATCTACTTTGGTGCAATGACTTGCATGGTCCGTTGGAGGACGACAGCGCGCAGAGGAATCTTGTGGCATGTGTCATGATGGTGACTAGGTCATGATATAGGGGCGTCGTACCACGCCACTCCATATAGGAGGATCTTCACATTATATCGCGACGGCAGGTTTAGACGTGTGACGATGGACGATAAAGGGACGGCTACAGTTGTAGGCATCGGTGATGTGCACTTGACGACGGAGTTTGGTGAGAAGCTAGCCCTCAGGGTGTGCGACATGTACCGAGTTTGTGCTATAACTTAGTTTCGGTAGGGAGGCTGACAGATGATGGCTGTCGCAGTCTGCTTGGGAATAGAGATTGGATGCTTGTGAAGGGTTCCAAACAGCTGGCTCGGGAAGATTTGTGTTGTGGCATTTATAGGCTCAAGCCGCTGAGCTGTACAGGCAGGCCACAGACACCGAATGGAGTCTCGAGGGGTGTTCGACATGAGGTGGATCGTCGAGAACTTGCTGAGGAGGGGCTTCTTGATGATTTGAGGGATACGGAGGATTCGGTTCGTCAAGACAAAGCGACGGATGGTGATGAGTCAAAGATTGAGGGTCAGTATGTCGGTCCCATGACAGCTGGTCGGTCTCCAGGTGGGGGTTGCTCTATGGATCCAGTTTTGGCGACATGTAGTTTGCCAAAGCTTCATGAAGCAACATCGGTTTAAGCAGTTCGAAGCCAGGGAGGAGATCAAGGTTTGCAGTAAACTCAATCTGAGGTGGTAGCATCATCATTCACATAGTTCAGAGAAAGCTGTAGGTCATCGATGGCATGCACAGTGCGTGATGTTCTGCTCGAGGACGCATGTGTATGGGGGAGATTCAAGTTTGGACACGAAGGTGGACAGGTTCAAGAGTTCGAATCTCGTGAGAACCGCACCGCCCGCTTGGTTGGTTCAGCAAACGGTGAAGAAGCTCATCGGAAAGTTAATATTTTCCGGTGAAAGACGTAAGTCGGGGACGTGCAGTCGAGACTTACGGTGAGGCTGATCGTCGGGAACTTCGGTCTTGGTCGTGTCATTGATGTCGATAGGATTCCAATGGTGCAGGAGGTGCTACGCATGGCAGCTAGTGTCGACGTGACGGTCGATGAGTTAGAAACAAAGGAATATGCAAAACAGCTCAGAGGATTGGATATCAGTGGTATGGGGGAGTAGGAACTCTGTCGTGGGACGACAAGTATGGAGTCCAGTTAAGGACCCATGGGGTCAATACCCTCTCATCAGACTGGAGGGAGAGATTGTTGGAGTCCAGTCTGGATTTGGTAACAACATATTTGTGGAATCCAAATCTAGTTAAATATTTAATTTTATTAGATTTGGATGTCCATAATTGGTGTTGTGCTATTTTAGATATAATATAATTGTTATTTTAGGAAATCCTATTATGATCTAAAATAGGATATTGATAGGCTATTTTAGGTATAATAGGATTCTTATTTGAGGGCTTCGTATTTAAGAAATCATATTATGTCCTAAAATATGATTTTTTTTTCATCCTCACATACGTCCCGCCTCAAATTGAACACTCGTATGATCACCCCCACCGGAGGGAAACTGGACGATTTACAAGCCAAGGATGGAGGATCTACTCTGGTGCAAGGACTTGCATGGTCCGTTGGAGGGCGATAGCACAAAGCCATCGGACAAAGTTGCTGAAGACTAGAAACGACTGGATCAGAAGGTCGTTTGATTCATCCGCTAATTGTTGGATGACACGGTGTTTAACCAGTGTCCTTGGAGAGTTCGGCAAAAGCATTATGGGAGAAGCTGCACTCAATGTACGAAAGGAAGACGGCCGGCAACAAGGCGTTTCTTATCGCCAACTTGTTAAATTGAACTACACGGAGGGTGCCTCGTTGGCACAACATCTGAACGAGGTTCAGGATATTATCAATCAGCTGTCTGCGATGAAGATGGTGATTGATGATGAGCTTCAGGCCCTACTGCTCTTGAGTTCTCTGCCAGAAAGCTGGAAGACGTTGATGGTGTCGGTGAGCAACTCCGCGCCTGATGGAGTTGTCACGATGGAGGCAGTCAAAAGTAGTTTGTTAAATGAGGAGGTCCGGGGTAAGCAAGTGGAATCGTCGTAGGAGTCCGCTCTGGTGGCTTCCTACGGGAAGGAAAGACCCAAGCCACAAGCGAGGACATGGGGGAGTTCTGGAATCTTGCGATTATGGACTGCAAGTTGGACTGCTATCACTGTGGCGAAAGGGGTCATATCAAGAGGAACTGTATGAAGCTCAAATCTGAGAAGGCCAAAGGCAAGGATGATCATGAGGATCTCATGAATTTTGAAGATATCATTATCGCAGCGACCGACGCAGAGGAACCTTGTGGTATGTGGCATAATGGCGACTGGGTCATGGACACGGAAGCGTCATACCACGTTACTCCACATAGGAGGATCTTTACGTCATACCGCGGTGGCAGATTTGGACGTGTGAAAATGGGCAACAAGGGGACGACTGCAGTTGTAGGCATCGATGATTTGTACTTGACGATGGAGTTTGGTGAGAATCTCATCCTCAAGGGTGTGCGACATGTACCGAGCTTGCGCTACAACTTGGTTTCGGTAGAGAGGCTGGCAGATGATGGTTGTCGCAATCTGTTTGGGAAAAAGATTGGATGCTTGCGAAGGGTTCCCAATAGCTGGCTCAGGGAGATTTGTGTTGTGGCATGTACAGGCTCAAGCCGCTGAGCTGTACAGGCAGGCCAAAGATACCGGATGGAGGTTCGAGGGGTGTTCGACAGGAGGTTGATCGTCGAGAACTTGCTGAGGAGGGGCTTCTAGATGTTTTGAGGGTTACGGACCCATGGGGTCAATACCCTCTCATCAGACTGGAGGGGGGAGATTCTTATTTTATGAAATCCTATTATGATTTAAAATAGGATATTGATAGGCTATTTTAGGTGTAATAGGATTCTTATTTGAGGGCTTCCTATTTATGAATCATATTATGACCTAAAATAGGATTTTTTTTATCCTATATATATGAGGTGAGGGTGGAGGCACAAAGCACGACACACAGTGGAGATTCGGGGTCCACAAGAAAATCTAAGAGAAAGTCCATACTTTGCTCTTAGGACATCGTCATCCAAGACATAAGGAAGAATAAGATCTAATTGAAGAGTCGTCAACTTCGGTTAGGGACATTGCTACGGGTTTGTGAGTGATCTCAATTGTAATCTTATGTTTTTCTTCTTGAGAGTGGTGAGGGGGTTAGGGCAAAGGATTCAATGTGAGTTCTGTCAATCTTATAATTTCATCTGAGTTATTAAATATTAGAATTTGTCCAGGTGACGTACGTCACCGCATATACTTGTCTTCATCTTGTGCTTGGTGTCCGTTAGATGGGGGTTGGTTTTAATCAGGTGGGTTGGCAAACGCTTTCGCACGGGCCCAATACTATTCTGGATATCTAACCCTATCCATGATATGCAGATTGTTGATGACTCCTATTACACCTAAAGGATTGCTATGGGATTCTTGTTGTTACCAATTATGGATATCTTAGGACTTCGGTTAGGTAGATTGCTACGGGACGGTGCGTATAATTTTCACATTGTTGAAGTCCAGTATGGATTTGGTAACAACATATTTGTGGAATCAAAATCTAGTTAAATATTTGATTTGATTTAATTTGAATATCCATAATTGGTGTTGTGCGATTTTAGATATAATTGGATTCTTATTTTAGGAAATCCTATTATGATCTAAAATAGGATATTGATGGGCTATTTTAGGTATAATAAGATTCTTATTTGAGGGCTTCCTATTTAAGAAATTATATTATGACCTAAAATAGGATTTTTTTTTTCTCATCATATATATATGGGATGAGGGTGGAGGCACAAAGCACAGCACAAAGTGGAGATTCAGGGTGTTCGTCCACAAGAAAATCTAATAAAAAGTCCGTACTTTGCTCTTAGGACTTCGCCATCCAAGACAAAAGGAAGAAGAAGATCTAATCGAGGAATCATCAAGTTCGGTTAGGGAGATTGCTACGGGTTGGTGAGTGATCTCAATTGTAATCTTCTTCTTTTTCTTGAGAGTGGTTTGAGGGTTGAACCTATTAGAGCAAATGGTTCAACGTGAGTTCTATCAATCTTGTAATTTTATCTGAGTTATTAAAAGTTGAGATTTGTCCAGGTGACGTACATCACCGCCATATAGTTGTCTTCATCTTGTGCTTGGTGTCCGTTAGACGTGCGAAAGTGTTTGCCAACCCACCTGATCAAAACCAACCCCCGTCTAACGGACACCAAGCACAAGATGAAGACAAGTATATGGCGGTGACGTACGTTACCTGGACAAATTTCAACCTTTAATAACTGTCACTCCCCATTCCCGGAATACGTAAATTTTTAATTTTTTTTGTATATAGTATCTGGCACCTGTATCTTGATTGTATGTATCATGTATTTGTAACTCGCCATGGCATGGAACAGTATCTCGTCGCGGATTAATATGCCACCCTTTGTCCTTGTCTGGTTGTAGGCGTGGCTCACTACTTCGATGATAAGATATCTGAACCATGTTGTGGTTAGGATTTATTTAAATAATTTAATTAGTTGTATAATGTAACATTTAACATGTCATTAGTCATATGTTAAGAGCATGCTTAAGATTAGGGTTTCCTTGAGTCAACCCAACCCCTATATATGATCTCTTTCTCACTCTCTCTCCTCATTCACTCTTTTATTTATTTTCCTCAAACCAACTTTTAGGCAAGTACATCTTGCACAAATGAGAGACCACTTGCATTTTTTTTTTTTTGAGATTTCTTTGATATTATTAGTCTAGATTGTTTATCTCTTCATTCTCTACAAGTTTAGTTCTTGGGGTTTTTTATTTTAATGGCTAGTTTTGTGTATATCTAAGTTTCTAAAACTATGATTTTATGGTTTTTGTGGTTTTGATCTATCGAACTTGCCTATTTTCGCAATTTACTTGTTCCATCTTGTAGGAAATTCAATTTTACCCAATTTTGGCTTTTGAACCGCCGAATTTCGACTTCGTATGAGTAAGTTATGTCATTTTCGTGTTCATGGGTTCCCCACACCTTTCGGTGCTGTCGAGACAATGAACAGTGCCGCGCGCAGCGTATTCACAGTCGCGTGCCGCGTGCCGTGCTTGCGCGCAACGTGCGCCGTGGGCAATTTTGCTCGCGTGCGTAGCGCAACTTGTGCGCCGTGCGCCAAGTACGATTTTCTGCCGCGCAACGTGGGTCGTGCTTGCGCGCAACGTGCGCCGTGAGCAGTTTTGCTCGCGTGCGCAGCGCGCGCCGCGCGCTACGCGCGATTTTCTGCCACGCAACGTGCGCCGTGGGCAGTTTTGCTCGCGCGCGCAGCACAACTTGCGCCCCGCGCGCCGCATGCGATTTTCTGCCGCGCAACGTGCGCCGTGTGTCACCCCTGTTTTCAGTTTTACGTATTTTCAGTATACGTGTACGGAATTCTGACCCATATTGTGACTTGTCTTAACTAGCTAATCTTGGTTTAATCTTGCATTGGTTTAATATTGACATGGCTTGGTAGGGTTTGGTTTGGCTTGGTTGGGTTGGTTCAACATGTAACCCCTCCCTTTAAAAGCCACCAACCCCTCTCTCTCCTCATTTACTTCTCCTTCTTCATTTATTTCTTCATCTTCTTCCTCTTAACTTCTCCACCTACCAGGAGAGGCTTAGGCAAGTGCAACTTGCTTCATGGAGGAACTCCTTTTTTGTTGTTCCATTGTGTACCTCACGAGATTCTAAGACACTTTAGTACTTAGCATTTTCAATTTTCATGGTTTATTTCTTGTAGATCTAAGTTTGTTGCATTTTTTGATTTCTTGGGTTTTGATCTATCAAACTTTATTATTTTCAAGTTTTGATTATTCTATGTTGTAGAGAATTTCATTCTACCCCATTTAGACCTATGGAAGTCCAAATTTGGACTTGCATTGAAGGCTTTGTAGAGCTTGGAAGCTATGGGTTCCATGGCCATCCTTCTCAGATTTTCAGAGAAGATGGGTGGGTACCCATCTACTGCCGCATGAGCCCCCATCCACCCTTGGCCGCATAGTGCCTATTTTGGCTGTTTTCTTTTCCTATTTGGCTGATTTGTGATCAGAATCTCTCCCAACTTCCAACATAGAAGTTGTAGATCTTTTCATTGGCTTCAAGAATATGTTACTAGCTATTTTTATGCAAGTTTCTCTCATTCACGATAGTGGCCTGTTAAGGCGCACTCCTAACAAGTAACAAGTAACATGACACGATAGTAGCCTGTTAAGGCGCACTCTTAACAAGTACCTTGGCATGATGACTCTTAAATAGTGACCCGTCGTGGTGCACTCTTGACAAGCAACCTTGACATGATAATTCTTGATGGTGGTCCGTCGTGACGCACTCTTGACATGATAAGTAATCTTGATAGTAGCCCGTCGTGGCGCACTCTTAACAAGTAATCTTGATAAGTAAGGCTAACATGTAATCTTGAATGCTGTTGCGAAGGCTATTTCGACATGCTATATAAATTCTCATCATGACACCGTGGGTGATTGTATTGAATGTGCTTGTATAAGCTATCAATCTTGTCTTGCATCATGTCTAGGGCTTGTATCCATGGTTACCACAGTCAGGGATTCATACTGAATCGGACTAGGTTAATGACTAGATTGATCAAGTAGTTCATATAGAGAGATATTTCGGCTACAAGAAATCCCATTATCTGGGCGCCTTCTCTGATGGACTTGTAGTCTGCCGACGAGTAGGGCACATTTCCAGCTCACTGTCATGTGGGGCACTTCATGAAACGATTACTATGCACACTGTCATGTGTTGCACTCAAGTCACCTAACAAGTCATGATAACTCTTAGCATGAACCTTGCGTCTGGATAACCTGGATAGTTTGCAAGGCTTATGGCCGTAGGGATACCTCATTGCATCTTGTTAGTAACTAGGCTTGTGATAACCCTAGTTAGTTCAAGTATCAAGCCGTACTCTTTGCTTGGCCGTGAATGTTGGATGGAGTCCCATTTTGTCTAGTCTTGCCTAGATCCAGTACATGGCTATCTCAGGACATGCTTGTGTATGCTTTACCTTATCGATAATTGGTTAGAGACTAAGTTCTGTTCAGGTGAAGGGTTACAACCCCGGTCCTTGTTTGGTTTACGGGTTTTAACTTGGTTACCGGAATAGTCCTTTAGTTATCTTATCGTTTATCACCATGTTTTCTCTAACTCATGTCTTTTATTATTTCATTTATGTCCTTATGTGCTAATATGCTGGTTTTAGTTCTTAAGTGAAGCCTCCTTTGTGGCACTTGCTCTTTCTGGGGTCTGATCCAGTTGGTTTTGTATGGCCAGATTTCGGAGCAGCTCCCGAGGATCTCTCAGCCTTCCTGCCAGATGGTGACCTCTAGAAGAAACCATGGCAACAAGTTGGTTTTATTTTGTTCTTCCACTCTATTGTAAAATTATTCTTTTGAGGCGTTTAGCCGCCGAGCAAGTGTTAGCTCGTGTTGAATTTACATTCCTGTCTGCCTAAGGGCTATAACATGATTGACAAATCCTAGGCTTGATCATGTATGACTTAAACTTTTGCTAGTCTTCGCATTTTGTATGACTAGCTTCATGATCATCTGAATATGTTATGTTTGGGACGCCTTACTTTGTATGTCTGATGATCTACCATCTTGTTACATTTACTTGCTTGCTTGAGATTGA
Source organism: Iris pallida (assembly GCA_029216955.1). Lineage (NCBI taxonomy): Eukaryota > Viridiplantae > Streptophyta > Magnoliopsida > Asparagales > Iridaceae > Iris > Iris pallida. Next base: position 1,365,477 of record JANAVB010005799.1, read on the forward strand.
GACACTAGGCTTGTTCTTGACCCTAAGAGACTAATGGCTTGTAGTAAACCCTCATGCATCTAGACAGCCGTGACCGTATTGCGAGGTAGGATTCACTTCAATGTACGTAGCTGGCTGTGTCTGTCCCCCGCTCTCCAGTATTCTGGTTCTGGGGCGTGATACGGTTTAAGTGGTGGCCCATCCAGGTCTCGAAAATCAAGACGTGTGAGGGTTTCACTGAATAGATGTCTCAATCAGCACTCGCTCTTGATCTCTACTCGTGTCTTCTAATCTTTCCGAAATCTTGACCTGATCACATGTTTATATCCTCGATCAATTATGGTCCTTCCTTATTGTTCTCCATGTCGTTTCTTCAGCGGCATTGCTCATGGTCCTACCGATCAGCAAGGTGGAGCACCTCCTGTGGACCAGCAGCAACCTGGAGACCAAGCCCAACACTCTGGAGCGGCCTCCCGAGTCATACATTCCGGGGATCCAGAGCCCCCAGTTCAGCCAGTCCAGCCTGCAGAGCCTGATAATGGAACCCTGGTGGGTCTCATCAGGGAATTACTTGCAACTCAAGATCGTCGGGACGATGCCCTGCACCAGACAGTACAAGATGACATTGGCCGTGTTAGTTATCAAGGGAACAATGCGGCTAACAGTTTCAAGCGCCTTAACCCTCCCTTCTTCGACGGTATTGAAGACGCTATTGCAGCAGATGTGTGGCTCCAGGACATCGAGATTATCTTGGATGCAGCCAAGACTCCAGAAGGAGAGAAGGTAGCTGTAGTGCGCCTACAGTTATTGGACTTAGCCCGCACCTGGTGGGCGATGTTAGCAGTTGGGTTGGCGACGCCTGTCCCATGGGCGATATTTAGTGACAAATTTCAAATCAAGTACTTCGATGTTGTAGCTCGACACGACCTACAGACAAGGTTCACCAATCTCAGACAGATGAGCAGGACGGTCGATGGATATGCGGCCGAGTTTTCAAGACTGAGTCGGTTTACTCCCACCTTGGTGGCGACCGAATTGGACCGAGCCCAGCGGTTCCAGCAGGGGCTCCACCTATAGATTATTCTAGCAGTGGAGGAGTTTGAGCATCAGACTTTTGATGCTATTTTGCGAGCAGCTAGGAGGCATGACTATATCTCCCAAAGAATAGTGGACAGAACTGGAGGACGGAAGCGATCCCATGGTCAGATGACCCAGTCCTCAGCCCCAGCCTCGGCAGCTAGGGCCTTGACTATTGGAGCTCCGAGGAGGGCGACATCAGTTACGTCGGTTCAGCATTCAACTCCGACGTACCCTCAGCAGCAGAAGTAGAAGCGGTCTTCCGCAATGGGCTGCTCCCATTGTGGGAAGCCAGGACACGTGGTATCAGAGTGTCGTAGGGCACGAGGATTGTGTTTGGCTTGTGGGGCATCGGACCACATGATAGGGTCCTGCCCACAGAGAGCCGATTCCTCTTCATCGGCCCAGACTAGTCCCTCGGTGAGGGGACCAGCACAACAGCAGTAGTACCAGCCTCTGAGGCCATTGCCACCTCAGGCTCAAGCATTCCAGCAGTAGAGGCCGCAGCAGTATGTCCAGGTCCAAGCTCAGATTCAGAACCGCCAGAGAGGTTTCCAACAGAGGGTACCAGCACCCAGAGGGCAAGGTCAAGTGATGGCTTTGACCGTAGAGGAGGAGTTGGCATCAGGTGAGGTGGTGGCAGGTACCATTCTCGTCAACTCTTTTCCTGTATCAGTATTATTTGATTCGGGTGCATCGTATTCATTTATGTCTGTACGATTCGCAACACAGATATGACTGGAGCCCGAGTCATTATCAGTAAGGCTCAATATACTTAATGGTAACGGTCTTGTGGGAGTAGATAGAGTCTATTACTCTTATCGAATCGTAATTAGCGGTAGAGAGTTTCCCGCTAGGTTGATAGAATTCCTAATGGCCGATTATGATGTGGTCCTAGGAATGGATTGGTTGAAGGAGCAATGCGCAAGAATAGACTGCCATAATGGCAGGATTATTTTTGGTATTCCCGGCGAACCGGAGTTTTCATTTTCCAGGGGCGAAGTAGAACCTTCTCCCCCATTATTGCGGATGGCAGTAGCAGTGGCAGTTCAGTTTTCCAGAGTAGTAGAAGAGTTTCCTGATGTATTTCCCGAAGAGCTTCCAGGCATGCCCCCAGAGAGAGAGAGAGAGAGAGTTTACCTTCGACTTGATTCCAGGGACGGCACCAGTATCGGAGAGAGTTTACAGGATGGCACCTTCAGAGTTGGAAATCTTGTACAAGATGATTGAAGAACTCAGAACCAAGGGATTCATTCGTGCTAGTAGATCACATTGGAGAGCCCTGATGCTTCTTGTGAAGAAGAAGGATGGTACGTCAAGATTATGTGTTGATTATCGTACCTTGAACTCCGTAACAATCAAGAACAGGTATCCTCTACCAAGGATAGATGACTTATTTGATCAGCTCAAGGGAGCGGCTGTATTCTCGAAGATTGACTTGCGGTCAGGGTACCATCTGTCACGCCCGCTCCCGCAGGAGCGATCGTCCTCGCTAAGGCGTGATGCCGTACGAGCCTAGATTGCGCTCGTGCAAGGCGGGTTCCATAACGGCCGATTTCAGCGGCTGCGACGGGGTCGTCGCACAGAAGTCCCAAGCAGAGACATTGAATGATAGCAGCGGAAATTAAGAACAAAACACAAGTTATTCAAAGAATCTCTTTATTGATATTGAAACAACGGTTACATTGGGGGCGCAAGGCCAATATTACAATCACTCAAGCTCACTCTTCTCATATTTTACAAGTTCACTCAGCTCTCTCTCATCTCTCAACACAAGTCTTGAGCCTGCGGAAGCTTCGAAAGACGATGTCCATACATTATGTCCCGTATAAGTCTTCAATCCATGCGGCCGCACGCTTCGAATCGCCAAGGAACTCCGTGCCTCGACGCATCCAAGCGAGCTCCGCGCCACGAGCTTCTACCTGTGCCTGCACATGAAAACTATGTGGGTGTCAGTACTCAACTGTACTGGTGGAATGAGCTCCTCGTCCACCCATACAAACCCAACACGTTTGATTTACTTTGTGCAACATAGTCACTTTTTATCGATTGTCTTTCTAGTGTTGCCTTAGGATCAGTTTTATGACCGACGCCTTGCTTATTTTGTGTCTTTAGACCATCCCGTGTCCGCAACATCAATGTTAACTCAACAACGTTAACCTATCAAGTCGTGTTTGCCTTACGGCCATAATCAGAGACGCAACTACGCGATGAAGCTCCATTTTCGTGTGACCGTACTTACAAAACCATCATACCGTGCCTCGCAACTCAATGTACCTTCACCATATCGTCGCCTCGCGGCCATTGCTACTTCGATCACCAACAGACCCAATCAAGACTTCTGGCCTAAGTATCACTTGTCCGACTTCGCCTTGGGGCATTTCCTGACTTAAACTCAAGACAACTCAAACCATAACTTATGCAACTTATATGCCAACAACTTAAGACCGACGCCGCATCTCGTGCCGTAGCACGTTGCCTATGTTGATGCCAAATCTTAGGACCAAACCTTGTGTTCTAACTGTACACACATCCAACTGACTAAATCCAAAGGCACACACGCGGATTGCCGCCCGTGCCGACCCATCTATATGAATTGATCACTAACATCACAAGCTATCCTGGACTATAGCCTTGCCATTCGGCGACCCTTTCAGCGCAAGTAGCTAGCCCCGCTGAAAGTTCCCGAATGACCCGAGCGGTTCGTCCAGCTACGGCTATACCGTGTTTTCCTCCGGAACGCCGCGGTCCCATGGCGCCCAGGGTTGTCGCGCGTGGAAACTCCTCCTTGTCGACAAGTTGTCCAATGACCATGCAAAACTCGACACAAACTGACGTCTCACACAGTCATTCCTCTTCCAATGTTACCATCTCTTTCAAAACCAATATCAAACCATCTATCATTTGAGACCCCTCGACGACCCACGGTCACGAGCTTTCTTTCTAACGTTTGAGACCCCTCGACGACCCACGGTCACGAGCATTCTTTCCATGTTACCATATCATTTCATTCAACTCAAAGCCTATTCGATAGTCCTTCCTCCAAAACTCATTCAACCAACCGTGGTTCCTGCCTTAACACTAGGTCCGTGCATCGTGCCTCAAACCGACTTCCATTTTATGCGACGCTATCGCCCAAGTCATAATTTATATGACGGGCCTTGGGATCGTGGGTCTATTTAACCTGACAACCGCAGAATGAGCGGGACAGCACTTCGAATAACTTAGGTCGACCGACATAACTTTGCCTAACTTACTCAAGCCTACAACTTAACGAGCAAAGGCCGTGTCAAGCCTTGCCTAGATGGAACGTGCCGTGTACGCGATCAACTTTGAACGACCAAGTCATTTGGGTGCCTAGACTTATGGTACAAGCTGTGCAACGCAACTTAACTCATGGGGCAAGCCAAGGCTATGCCAAGCCTTGGACGACAGGACCGAGCATGCTTTATGAAGCATTCATGCGGGCGACGCCTATGACTTAGGCTATGTTCATAACTTCGCCGACTCAACCAACTTTCCTTCTCCCAAGCCACGGGCTAAGGATTGAGTGTCATTTTCAAAGCACGCCGTGCACCAACTCTAAGCCGACCGTTGGACCATTCCATATTCTAACTCAATTCGACCCGTCGGGATTATTCCCTTTAGCTATGTGGATTCGTCTCTTTTATTATCAAGCCTACTTGTGCAAGTTGAAAACATGCGATTTATTATGTGAAGGCTAAGATGAGGCAAGTTCATCGAAACTATCCCACCTGAGCGAGCGGTCGCTTCGACCGAGCGTTGTCTTCGAGTAGCCGTTGCAAGGCTAAGTCCGAACGCCGTTGGCATTTTGATTCTGCCGATTGACTGAGCAGGACGGAACACTACACCATCAGATCAGAGTCAGAGAGCAAGACATCCCGAAGACAGCATTCAAATCGAGGTATGGACATTGGGAGTTCCTTGTTATGCCATTTGGAGCGACCAATGCGCCAGCCGTATTCATGGACCTCATGAATCATATCTTCATGCCCTATTTGGATCAGTTCATAATAGTGTTTATAGACGACATCTTAGTCTATAGCAAGAGTGAGGCAGAGCATGAGCAGCATCTTCGTGTAGTTCTTCAAATACTCAGGGAACACCAGTTGTACGCGAAGTTCAGTAAGTGCGAGTTTTGGCTGGATCGTATCTCGTACTTAGGTCACATCATCACTAGAGATGGAGTGGAAGTGGACCCCTAGAAAATAGTGGCTATAGAAACATAGCCAGTACCTAGAACCGTCGCAGAAGTTCAGAGTTTCCTAGGATTGGCCGGCTATTACTGGGTTTATGTCAGACTTTGCTCGGATTTCAGCGCCATTGACGCAGTTGACCCGCAAGGATGTGCAGTTTTCTTGGACAGCAGAGTGTCAGAGTTCATTCGAGAAGTTGAATCGAAGATTGATGACGGCTCCCATTCTCACGCTTCCAGATGGGACTGGATGATTTTCAGTTTATTGTGATGCTTCTGGCAGAGGATTGGGATGTGTCTTGATGCAGCATGGTAAGGCAGTAGCTTATGCGTCACGTCAGCTTCATGATCATGAGAGAATTATCCAGCCCATGACTTGGAATTAGCAGCGGTCGTTTTCGCACTCAAGTTGTGGAGGCATTATTTGTATGGAGATCGGATGGAGATTTTCACCGACCACAATAGTCTTAAGTATGTGTTTACCCAGAAGGATCTCAACATGCGTCAGAGGAGATGGCTAGAGCTACTTGTGGATTATGACATCAACTTGCAGTATCATCCTGGAAAGGCCAACGTAGTTGCAGATGCGTTGAGCAGAAGAGCATGAGCTTATTTTCTAACAGCACAGCCAGAATTGTTAGCCGATCTTCAGAAGATGGGTATTGAAGTTGTTCTTCCTACCAATATGGCATTGATGGCCAGCATGCAAGTTCAGTCCAGCATAGTTGAGAGGATCAAGATGGCACATTCAACAAATTCTAAGCTTCAGCGGCTCAGAGCAGAGTGTGAAGCAGGACGAAGACCAGAGTTATGTATTCACGAAGATGGTACTCTCCGACATGGGAGGCGTCTTTGTGTACCCAGTGGTGATATCAGACAGGAGATCATGGCAGATGCTCACAGTTCTCAGTACTCAATTCATCCCGGTGGTACGAAGATGTATTGTGATATCCGTCAGCATTTCTGGTGGAATGGCATGAAGAGGAAGATAGTCCGGTTTGTCTCTCGTTGTTTAGTTTGTCAACAAGTTAAAGCTGAACATCAGAGACCAGCTGGACTTCTTCAACTTTACCGATCCCAGAATGGAAATGGGAACACATTACCATGGATTTTGTAACTGGGTTACCTAAATCTCCAGCTAGAAGAGATACTATCTGGGTTATAGTTGACAGACTCACCAAGGTAGCTCATTTTATCCCTTTCATAATTGGCCAGTCAACGGACCAGCTTGCAGAGATGTACCTCAGTCAGATTGTCAGATTGCATGGAGTGCCAGTTAGTATCACATCAGACAGAGATTCAAGATTCATATCGCACTTTTGACGGAGTCTTCAAGAGAGTTTGGGGACTCGTCTCAAGTTCAGTTCAGCATATCATCCACAGACAGATGGTCAGTCAGAACGCACGATTCAGACTCTCGAAGATATGTTGCGATCTTGTACGCTTGGACTTCGGTAGTTCGTGGGAAGATCACATACATCTCGTGGAGTTCTCCTATAACAATAGTTTTCAGGTCAGTATCCAAATGGCATCCCTTTGAAGCACTATATGGCAAAAAGTGCAGATTCCCGTTGGCATGGGATGATGTAGGCGAGAGGCATATGCTTGGTCCCGAAATGATTTCACAGACTATTGAGGTGGTCAGACGAGTCAGAGATCATCTTCGAGTTGCGCAAGATCGTCATCGTCATTTGGCCGATTCTCAGCGGCGCCCCCTTGAGTTTTCTGTCGGCGACCACGTATTCCTTAGGATCTCGCCTACCCGTGGCGTCATTCGTTTTGGCAGTGCGGGGAAAGCTCAGTCCTAGGTATATAGGGCCGTTTGATATTCTGGAGTAAGTACGTGATGTGTTCTATCATCTTGCTCTTCCGCCGTCGTTAAGTGAGGTACATGATGTTTTCCATGTATCCCAATTGCGACGGTACATCCCGGATCCGAGCCATGTCCTTGATCATTCGGAATTGGTTGTTGGTACCAACCTTTCGTATAAGGAAAGACCCGTATCCATATTGGACCGAAGAAAGAAGGTGTTCAAGAACAAGGCTATTAATTTAGTCCGCGTTGCTTGGGGTCATCACTCTTTGGGCTAGTCAACATGGGAGCGTGAGGATGATATTCGATCGCGATATCCTGACCTGTTTGACTCATGAGGTATAATGTCTTATTTATGCCTCATGCCTTCGATTCCTTGCTTGCATGATTGATTGTTTGATTGATTGCTTAGTCACATATTGCCTGTGATTAGTATAGCTTGCCCCGACATCACTAGGCTCTTGATTAAATTTCGAGGATGGAATTCTTTTAAGGTGGGTAGAGTTGTCACCCCCGTTTTCAGTTTTACGTATTTTCAGTATACGTGTACGGAATTCTGACCCATATTGTGACTTATCTTAACTAGCTAATCTTTGTTTAATCTTGCATTGGTTTAATATTGGCATGGCTTGGTTGGGTTTGGTTTGGCTTGGTTGGGTTGGTTCAACATGTAACCCCTCCCTATAAAAGCCACCAATTCCTCTCTCTCTCCTCATTTACTTCTCCTTCTTCATTTATTTTTTCATCTTCTTCCTCTTAACTTCTCTACCTACCAAGAGAGGTTTAGGCAAGTGCAACTTGCTTCATGGAGAAACTCTATTTTTGTTGTTCCATTGTCTTCCACACGAGATTCTAAGACACTTTAGTACTTAGCATTTTCAATTTCCATGGTTTATTTCTTGTAGATCTAAGTTTGTTGCATTTTCGGATTTTTTGGGTTTTGATCTATCAAACTTTATTATTTTCATGTTTTGATTGTTCCATGTTGTAGAGAATTTTATTCTACCCCATTTAGACCTATGGAAGTCCAAATTTGGACTTGCATTGAAGGTTTGTGGAGCTTGGAAGCTATGGGTTCCATGGCTATCCTTCTCAAATTTTCAGAGAAGATGGGTACCCATCGACCCTGCCGCATGGATGGCACCCCATCGACCCTGTCGCATGGATGGCACCCCATCGACCCTGCCGCATGGATGGCACCCCATCGACCCTGCCGCATAGATGGGTACCCATCTACTGCCGCATGAGCCCCCATCCACCCTTAGCCGCATAGTGCCTATTTTGGCTTTTTTTTGTCCTATTTGGCTGATTTGTGGTCAGAATCTCTCCCAAATTCCAACATAGAAGTTGTAGATCTTTTCTTGGTTTCAAGAATATGTTACTAGCTATTTTTATGCATGTTTCTCTCATTCACGATAGTGGCCTGTTAAGGCGCACTCCTAACAAGTAACAAGTAACATGACAAGATAGTGGCCTGTTAAGGCGCACTCTTAACAAGTACCTTGGCATGATGACTCTTAAATAGTGACCCGTCGTGGTGCACTCTTGACAAGCAACCTTGACATGATAATTCTTGATGCTGGTCCGTCGTGACGCACTCTTGACATGATAAGTAATCTTGATAGTAGCCCATCGTGACGCACTCTTAACAAGTAATCTTGATAAGTAAGTCTAACATATAATCTTGAATGCTGTTACGACAGCTATCTCGACGTGCTAAGTAAATTATCATCATGACACCGTGGGTGATTGTATTGAATGTGCTTGTATAAGCTACCAGTCTTATCTCCCATCATGTCTAGCACTTGTATCCCTGGTTACCACGGTCAGGGATTCATACTGAATCGGACTAGGTTAATGACTAGATTGATCAAGTAGTTCATATAGAGAGGTATTCCGGCTACAAGCAATCCCGTTATCTGGGCGCCTTCTCTGATGGACTTGTAGCCTGCCGACGAGTAGGGCACATTTCCAGCTCACTGTCATGTGGGGCACTTCATGAAACGATTACTATGCATACTGTCATGTGTTGCACTCAAGTCACCTAACAAGTCATGATAACTCTTAGCATGAACCTTGCGTCTGGATAACCTGGATAGTCTGCAGGGCTTGTGGCCGTAGGGATACCTTATTGCATCTTGCTAGTAACTAGGCTTGTGATAACCCTAGTTAGTTTAAGTATCAAGCAGTACTCTTTGCTTGGCCGTGAATGTTGGATGGAGTCCCATCTTGTCTAGTCTTACCTAGATCCAGTACATGGCTATCTCAGGACATGCTTGTGTATGCTTTACCTTATCGATAATTGGTTAGAGATTAAGTTCTGTTCAGGTGAAGGGTTACAACCCCGGTCCTTATTTGGTTTACGGGTTGTAACTTGGTTACCGGAATAGTCCTTTAGTTATCTTATCGTTTATCACCCTGTTTTCTCTAACTCATGTCTTTTTTTATTTCATTTATGTCCTTATGTGCTAATATGCTGGTTTTAGTTCTTAAATGAAGCCTCCTTTATGGCACTTGCTCTTTCTGGGGTCTGACCAGCTGGTTTTGTATTGCCAGATTTTGGAGCAGCTCCCGAGGATCTCCCAGCCTTCCTGCCAGATGGTGACCACTAGAAGAAATCCTAGCAACGAGTGGGCTTTATTTTGCTCTCCCACTCTATTATAAAATTATTCTTTTGAGACATTTAGCCGCCGAGCAAGTGTTAGCTCGTGTTGTATTTACATTCCTGTCTGCCTAAGGGCTGTAACATGATTGACAAATCCTAGGGTTGATCATGTATGACTCCAACTCTTGCTAGTCTTCGCATTTTGTATGACTAGCTTCATGATCATCTGAATATGTTATGTTTGGGACGCCTTACTTTGTATGTCTGATGATCTACAATCTTGTTACATTTACTTGCTTGCTTGAGATTGAGACACTAGGCTTGTTCTTGACCCTAAGAGACTAATGGCTTGTAGTAAACCCTCATGCATCTAGACAGTCGTGACCGTATTGCGAGGTGGGATTCACTTCAATGTACGTAGCTGGTTGTGTCTGTCCCCCGCTCTCCAGTATTCTAGTTCTGGGGCGTGATATTGTGCTTGCGCGCATGCGCCGTGGGCAGTTTTGCTCGCGCACCAGTGCGCAAATCACTCGAAATGACTGATTTTGCCGGTTTGAGCTATTTTGTAGCTAAAATTTTGAAAAACTCAAAACATAAAAGTTTTAAATCTTTGTCTTGGCTTCAAGAATCTTCATGTCTCACTTTAACCAGAATTCATATATGACTTATGGTATCTTGTGCACCTCGCGCACCTCGCACCTTGCGCACCTCCGCGCACCTTGCACCTCGCGTACCTTTAGGTCCGCGCACCTTGCACCTCGCGCACCTTGTGCACCTTGCACCTTGCACCTTGACTTCTTGTCCTGACCTTAGTGTGCCATGAATATCTGAGACTTGTGTGTCCTATGTGACTTTTATGTCACGAGGGGTCCATGTGACTTCCTGACTTGATCATGTTCCTGACTTGATTACCTGTATACGTGCTGGTACCTTTTCTAAGTGTGTATTGAGATGCAATATTAGTATGCACTGCGGTGCTATTTAATGAGTGCACTGAGGTGTGACTCTGCGTGCTAAGTTATCATTCGTGTTATATGTCAATACATGTGTACTTTCCAGCACAGTCATGGTAATTGGTCAGTAATAGTGTCGTGGTATATTGATTGTTGTTTGATGCATTACACTAAGCATGGATCTAGATTTGGGACTCCTTGATCCGATGTAGATTCATACTTAGAGTACACATACTATGATACGACATATAGGAGGATGACCATGTGACCACGACATGTAATTCCAAGATCAAGATAGGGTTAATCTAAGCAACTTAAATCGGTAGAAGCATTGGGAGGGAACAGAATCTCGAGATCGTACGTCACCAGCCACCCTGTCACGCCCCTACCCGGAATCACCCGAATCATCGTCCTCGCAGGGGGCGTGATGCCGCACGAGCCTGGAGTTGCGCTTGTGCAAGGCAAGATGACAAGTTCTCAAATGGTTATCTTTTTTGATTTGATATTAACAACGAAAGGAAACAGAGTATACGAAATAATTCTCTTTATTGATATCCGAAACTGAGATTACAAAGGCTTTCGATAGCCTAACAATATATGCCAGATTGGCTACAACACTCAGGTTCTCTCTTGCCCACAAAGGATTTCACCGTTCCATACATCATGCCTTCTATATCTCGCCGCATCAATCCAGCTGCGTAGTCCGAGCGTCAATGCGATAGCACGCTTCAATGCGCTTCGGCATTCCAAGCCTTAACACGTTCAAGCAACGCTTCGCCGCGAGCAAATCCATTCCTTGCACCCTGCATGAAGCTGGTGGGGGATCAGTACGTTCGTCCTCGCATGTACTGAAGCAAAGATCATCTTTCCAAACCGACATTTTAATATTTATGTTGAATCATGCAACTTAGCTTATGATCTTGCTATGTTCTCCTTAGGGTCAATTTCATGGCATCTTCGAAAGCGTAAAGCATGTTATCATAGCATCATGTTATCGAATTGAATAGGCAAACAAACAAGCAATCTCGTTTTTGATTCGTGGCGCGACTTACCAAGTCGACGCACTCGCCCTTGCACCGACGCAAGGTGAATACGCCGTAATCCTTCCCTGTCATGTTATTGTGCATCTCTAAGCAGGATCTCTATGCGGGACGCATATGCGCCTACACTTTCAATCCATCGTTCCTTAACTATATGAGGGCCGTTGGCGTATCCGCGCCGGAATGGACTAAAGGAGTTCCTTTCTTTTCTCTCCTTCTTTTCTCTCTATTTGGTTGGGCTGCCCGGCGTTTCACGGGTTGGGTCACCTCCCAAACAACCGAAACGTTCCCGCTACATGCCATCATTTGCGGCTTCTCCCATCTTGTTTAAGGATGTGCGCCTACAAAGATTATCATCCCTCCGCGGCCAAATCGGTTCCGGGGACCTCCGGCATTTAACCGTTTGGGGGGATACTCGTGCACGAGTTATTATCACATTAATCTCGAGCCCATTCCAATCGACCATGCAACGCCCTATCATTCAACAGTTAAATTCAAACAACCAAACATAGTCTTGAGTCCGAGACTCAGACTTATCGTCTCGCATTTCTTCCATTTAGCTTTCTATGTTCTTTCGTTTCGCACTTCGTTTCGATGATTCAATGGCATCGTGCCTCAACTCAATGCTCGTCAACCGAACGACCCGAAGGTCTCGAACACCTTTCGAGGCAACATGTCATATCCGACAGTTCCGCCACATTCATACCGCAACTGTATTCTCTCGCAACGAAGCCATCTTTTATTATCCCGTGCACGTAGGCACGTTCCGACCATATTCCCATGTTCTATAACTTAGCATTCAATGTTCGGGACTTGCGCGCTAGGGCGCTCGCCTATTGTCTTTCAATGTTCTAGCCGTCTAACTCGTGCATCAAAGGCACGGCATGGTTCGTGCACTAAGGCACTCGCCGATTACAGTTATCCCATGTTCTTACGGCTTGCGCACCGAGGCGCTCGCCTTAGCGATATCCAATGTCCCATAGCGACTCGTGCATATTGATGCACGTTTCATTTCAATTGTTCTAACTTAGTGTTCGACTCACACTATGATTTTATCTCCGATCAGCCACGCCCGTGGCGTCGATAGGTTAACTTAGCATACAATGATATATTTGACTTATCGAATGAAGGAGTAAAAAGAAGTCAATCCTCCCACCTTGAGTCGATATGCCTTCGTTGTTTCGCCGAGCCGATGCGGCTCGATTCCCTAACTTTATTGCACGGCCACTCTCCTGACTTAGCCATTCGAGCACTTCGTGCTTCATTGAGTTATACGTCCGATTTGCCTTAGCGTGCCCAAGTCTCGGCCCGTCGCAAGGCGACGATTTGATTTCGCGGACCCCTTACTAAATATTGCAAAATATCGACCTCTAATATTTTCCCGTCAAAGTATAACCTGCACACGAAACCAACTAAAATCAATACTTCAACGATTCGGACTTGCGTCTTGGTCGATTCGATTTCTTAGAATCTTCGAGCCGATTCAACGCACTCATCCTTCGGGGCAACACGACGCTTCGCATCGATTCAACTCGATGCATTCTTTCGGGGCAAGGCAACTCTTCGCATCGACTTAGTTCGATGCATTACTCGGGTCGACATAACTCATCGCATCGACATAGCTCGATGCGTTGCTCGGGACAACTTAACTCTCGTATCGTTTTGCACCGATACATATCCTTGGGTCAACACGACTCGCCGAGTCAACGTTTCAGCGTAATGCGCCGTGCGGAGCGGGGCATTACAGAATATACCACTCAAAACAAGGTTCGTCCTCGAACCAAAACCAACACTCCGACTAAGTGTCTTTCAGATCGTTTCACGATCTCGTCCCACCAATGTTGTTCAATTCCACACTACCGTGCAAGCTTTTCATTAATATTTCAAGTCATCCCTGTAGCTCGATTTGAATCTGTATACAACTCGATTTGGATCCATACCTATATTCAAGGCGTTCCGAAGATATATGTATTTAACCAATTCCACTTGTAGCAATTTGGAACAAAGCTGACAGGTAAATTTCAATCCTATGCTTGCCATCTCGTACTCTCGATCGGACTTGTACTTAGCAACCGTTCTCGAAATTTCATCGCATACATATACTCGATACATACGTGATTCATTCAATAAAGTCACTGCACGCGACGCAATTCAAAATCGCCTTTCTCATTTCGTATGTTTCATTAGGACCATCAATTCTATGCGTCGCGTCAAGCCGTCGCGCATCCGATCGCAACGATCCTTCGCAACGCCTTGCGTTCGATGTCGCCACCCAACTATTTCCGAAGTCTCGCTTGCAACTTGTCTCGATACGATTTTCTTTGTTGACTTGCAAATGCATCAACATTCGGGGCTACGCCCGCTAGGTTACTTACATAGTCCCCGTGCTTAGATTCTCCCGACGCAAGTTTAAATTGACATTGCACAAAGGCCACAATCTATCCGACACGAAAGTTTACATCAAGGCGACGGTGCTCAAGGCAACGATCGCCTTGACACGAATATCTTAACGACACGTCTTACATTCAATTTCCTAACGAGTAGGAATTCACTAGCCAAATTCCCAACTTATCCGTCTCGCAACATCAAACAAAATTTTGATTCACGCAAGCTCAATTGCAAGGTGAATCTGAATCTAACGACATGACTCGTAAGTCATTCCCTTATCGTTCTCTCTCGTGCATAGCACGTTTCTCGCAATCGCCTATCCGAATCACCAAGTCCGTTGGTGAATTCTAGTTCGACCGTCGACCAACATAACCATTCAAGTATTCATCCGACGAATACTCAAAATCCATCTATATCATACTCAATCGAAAGTTGTTCCAACAATTCTCGATCGCCTAGACTTATCGTCAACATGCACCGTGTTATATTTGTTATCGGTACAATCTCATATGCGATATCGCATGGGTCATCTTACGGTCTGCAGCATTCAATTTGATTTGGCGGTCAAGTCTTCTAGGGTCAGCTGCCCCGAAGCTACGCTCGATAATTGTGGATCATCACCGAAGGACAGTTTAATACGAACCATGCTATATCTTATTTCGGAGCCAAATCACGTTCCGACGATTCTACGCGACTACCCAATTTCGGACAAAACCATTTCTATCGGCGCAACTGATGCACAACTATCCTCCAAGTCAAGTCATGCACTGCCGTCGATGATTCCGTATTTTACGAAACATCTACTCGCATCAAGTTCGAGTCTATCTTATTCACGGGTCGACACACGAGATACTATACGCATCGAGCAATCGTCGATGACTTATAGTCTCGTCTTTGATCAATCCCAAAATTTACGATCAACCAAGTTCGTTCATTCTCGTATCGTGACTTACAAAATTTTGATAGCGCAAGGTGCACTCCATTTTGTATTCTCACATCGCTTACGTTTCCTTACGTATCGATCTCGATACGCCGTATCCATTTCGATAACGTAAGGGTCAACTTTGAATCTGTTTCAACGTCAACTTAACTCGCCTTGCATACATCCAAGTTCGCAACAAACTTTTCCATATGCATCAATTTGTTTTCCGATTCGCCACATCCCGCTATACTTTGATTCGCGTAACCGAGTTACCGATTATCCAACATCGTGCCCTCGAGTTATACGATCTCGCCCTCCAAGTTTCGCGTGTTTTCAGTCGTACTCAAATGAGTGTCGCCGTAACTTAACCAACTATTTCATAGGCACGATTTCTCGTGTCAACCAACTTTCTTACCGAAGTCGCACATCGTGCGATTCGATTACAATTTACATCGCCCAACATTTCTATCAAAATTGCAAGTCGTGCAATTCGATTCGCCTTAGCCGAACATTTCTATCGAGATCGCAAGTCGTGCGATTCAATTCGTCTCGCCCAACATTTCTACCGAGATCGCAAGTCGTGCGATTCAATTCGTCTCGCCCAATATTTCTACCGAGATCGCAAGTCGTGCGACTCATTTGTAAGTTCAAGTTTTACTTTCCCGTTGATCCGATTATTGCATCAAGGCATAATCAATTCGCTAGTCTCGGTCGTCCGACCAACTTATAACTTTCGTCCGACGTATCGTTCATCGATACAAGTCTCGCCTTATCGTCCCAACCGATTTTCGAAGAACACTAGCATCAACATATCGCCATACAAATTTTCAATCGAGTCTCGGTACTCCCCCGTCCGTTGCGGACAATTCTTCCGCAATTCTCACAACGCGTCGACGCAATTCATCGCACAAGTGATATACCATATACCACTCGAAATCGAGTCATTCATCGCCTACGTGGTATGGCATATACCACTCGGAACTCAAGCCATTTCCCTCGCGCTATACTTAGTATAAACCAACGATCTCTTCCGACTCACGATTTCCGCAGTGATCATGCTTGATCACAATCGTAACTTTGATTCTATCAAAATCCGACACAACTCGGTCAATGTTCTCGCTTGCCAACATAAGTTTGGTGTGCAACCGAACGATTCGTTCTATCGATTTACGATTTCAATTCTTTCCTTACGTTGCATCTCGTGCAACAATTTATTTGATATGCGTTGCACCCCGTGCAACAAATTTTACTTTCGATACGCGTTGCACATCGTGCTACGATTTATTTCCGATACTTTCATTTTACTTTGTACAACGATTCATTTCCAATTTCCTTTGCACTTCGTGCAACGATTAATTTGATATGCGTTGCACCACGTGCAATAATTTTTACTTTTCAATACGTGTTGCACATCGTGCAACGATCATTTCCGACATTTACCGCACCTCGTGCAACGAATTACTCTCGACTTTCCAAGTCAATGCACAATCCGTTTTAACACATTCAGTATTGGCTTATCACTTCTCACTTTCATTTTAACGCATATTCACCATTACTCGTTGCACTTCGTGCATCATTTTATTTCTCATTCAACATGTTACATTGCGATAACATCTCAAATCGTATTTCACAATTTGTTGCGCTTGTAGCAACTAACATTTTTATGGCTCGTTTGCATTCAATGCAATATACCCCTCGCGACTTTCTTAGCAAACATCGTGTAATTTCCAAAACACATGCGGCAAAATTACACGATTTGTATTAGACTTATTGTATGGAACATCCAGTGCAGCATCGAGTAGAGTCAAGAGTGATATCAAGTGGTGGTGGGCAACTTTTCGAATTGTAATGAAGCGAGCGTCCAGAGGAAATTGAGCCTAGAGCTCTGATACCAATTTGTCACGCCCCGACCCGGAATCACCCGAATCATCGTCCTCGCAGGGGGTGTGATGCCGCACGAGCCTGGAGTTGCGCTTGTGCAAGGCAAGATGACAAGTTCTCAAATGGTTATTTTTTTTGATTTGATATTAACAACGAAAGGAAACAGAGTATACGAAATAATTCTCTTTATTGATATCCGAAACTGAGATTACAAAGGCTTTCGATAGCCTAACAATATATGCCAGATTGGCTACAACACTCAGGTTCTCTCTTGCCCACAAAGGATTTCACCGTTCCATACATCATACCTTCTATATCTCAGCCGCATCAATCCAGCTGCGTAGTCCGAGCATCAATGCGATAGCACGCTTCAATGCGCTTCGGCATTCCAAGCCTTAACACGTTCAAGCAACGCTTCGCCGCGAGCAAATCCATTCCCTGCACCCTGCATGAAGCTGGTGGGGGATCAGTACGTTCGTCCTCGCATGTACTGAAGCAAAGATCATCTTTCCAAACCGACATTTTAATATTTATGTTGAATCATGCAACTTAGCTTATGATCTTGCTATGTTCTCCTTAGGGTCAATTTCATGGCATCTTCGAAAGCGTAAAGCATGTTATCATAGCATCATGTTATCGAATTGAATAGGCAAACAAACAAGCAATCTCGTTTTTGATTCGTGGCGCGACTTACCAAGTCGACGCACTCGCCCTTGCACCGACGCAAGGTGAATACGCCGTAATCCTTCCCTGTCATGTTATTGTGCATCTCTAAGCAGGATCTCTATGCGGGACGCATATGCGCCTACACTTTCAATCCATCGTTCCTTAACTATATGAGGGCCGTTGGCGTATCCGCGCCGGAATGGACTAACGGAGTTCCTTTCTTTTCTCTCCTTCTTTTCTCTCTATTTGGTTGGGCTGCCCGGCGTTTCACGGGTTGGGTCACCTCCCAAACAACCGAAACGTTTCCGCTACATGCCATCATTTGCGGCTTCTCCCATCTTGTTTAAGGATGTGCGCCTACAAAGATTATCATCCCTCCGCGGCCAAATCGGTTCCGGGGACCTCCGGCATTTAACCGTTTGGGGGGATACTCGTGCACGAGTTATTATCACATTAATCTCGAGCCCATTCCAATCGACCATGCAACGCCCTATCATTCAACAGTTAAATTCAAACAACCAAACATAGTCTTGAGTCCGAGACTCAGACTTATCGTCTCGCATTTCTTCCATTTAGCTTTCTATGTTCTTTCGTTTCGCACTTCGTTTCGATGATTCAATGGCATCGTGCCTCAACTCAATGCTCGTCAACCGAACGACCCGAAGGTCTCGAACACCTTTCGAGGCAACATGTCATATCCGACAGTTCCGCCACATTCATACCGCAACTGTATTCTCTCGCAACGAAGCCATCTTTTATTATCCCGTGCACGTAGGCACGTTCCGACCATATTCCCATGTTCTATAACTTAGCATTCAATGTTCGGGGCTTGCGCGCTAGGGCGCTCGCCTATTGTCTTTCAATGTTCTAGCCGTCTAACTCGTGCATCAAAGGCACGGTATGGTTCATGCACTAAGGCACTCGCCGATTACAGTTATCCCATGTTCTTACGGCTTGCGCACCGAGGCGCTCGCCTTAGCGATATCCAATGTCCCATAGCGACTCGTGCATATTGATGCACGTTTCATTTCAATTGTTCTAACTTAGTGTTCGACTCACACTATGATTTTATCTCCGATCGGCCACGCCCGTGGCGTCGATAGGTTAACTTAGCATACAATGATATATTTGACTTATCGAATGAAGGAGTAAAAAGAAGTCAATCCTCCCACCTTGAGTCGATATGCCTTCGTTGTTTCGCCGAGCCGATGCGGCTCGATTCCCTAACTTTATTGCACGGCCACTCTCCTGACTTAGCCATTCGAGCACTTCGTGCTTCATTGAGTTATACGTCCGATTTGCCTTAGCGTGCCCAAGTCTCGGCCCGTCGCAAGGCGACGATTTGATTTCGCGGAACCCTTACTAAATATTGCAAAAGATCGACCTCTAATATTTTCCCGTCAAAGTATAACCTGCACACGAAACCAACTAAAATCAATACTTCAACGATTCGGACTTGCGTCTTAGTCGATTCGATTTCTTAGAATCTTCGAGCCGATTCAACGCACTCATCCTTCGGGGCAACGCGACGCTTCGCATCGATTCAACTCGATGCATTCTTTCGGGGCAAGGCAACTATTCGCATCGACTTAGTTCGATGCATTACTCGGGTCGACATAACTCATCGCATCGACATAGCTCGATGCGTTGCTCGGGACAACTTAACTCTCGTATCGTTTTGCACCGATACATATCCTTGGGTCAACGCGACTCGCCGAGTCAACGTTTCAGCGTAATGCGCCGTGCGGAGCGGGGCATTACACACCCCAGGTCCTGTCTTGACGTGTCGGGTTGGCCGCCACGGATACGGTTTCATCCGCCTATAGTGGATGACTATATCCGACTCCTACGTGCTATGTGTTATATGTTTTAGCACGATAGCCTTACGGGGGACCGGTACATAATCAAAGTGCTACGTGTGTGTGTGTGTATATATATATATATATATATATATATATATATATATAATGGATTGGCTAGTCCTGCTTGGATGCGATACGATCTGAGGATTCCTATATATTGCATTACTGGGATAATCCAGACAAATCATAGAAAGTCGTAGGATTGATTGGCCGCTTGTAAGCCGACTTGTTTGTGATATGTTTTCTTCTGTTAGCAACTGAGGAACATGGACTATCATGGTGCGTGGTCCAACCCATGTCCTTGTTTGGTTGTTGGGTTGGACTATTGTGCTGCGATACGCTATGGACTGAAGTTGCGATCAGAAGCCCTTCACCTGCCCTTGGTTATAGGATATATCTTATCTCGGCACGATATTGGCACCGTTTGTCCTTATTTGGTTGTAAGGGTGTCGTATTGTCTCGATGATATGGTATAAGCCTATAACTCTTGAATCAGGTCTTAATTTACTCATTGGGTTTTGTCTCATTCATTATGTGCTCCCTTGTGGTACTTGCTATTCGGGGCCTGACCCCGCTGGTTTTGTTTGGCCAGATGTCGTAGCAGCACCAGAGGATCCAGCCTTCTACCCGAACAATTCTGCACACCAGGAGTATGGGTGCCAGGGACCATGAGTGGGTTTCTTCTTCACCACTCTGATATCTTTCATTTTGTACTTGGCGTTTAGCCACCGGCACCTGTTTAGCCGGCTGTTTTGGACATTTAGTTCCTTACATAATTGTAATTAAATCAGACTGCAGCTGACTATGGTTATGTACTATTGACTCTCGGCACTAGCTTATCATTTTGTATAGCTAGGCTCATGATTCATTTTGATGAAGCGTTGGGGACGCTTTGCTGCTTTATCTTATATGATCATTATTTATTGCTTCTTGTTTTGATTGATTGAGACATAGATGCTCTGTGAGATCATAGGAGACTTGATTATAGCATGCACCCCCTTGTCTCTTGACAGCCACGATCGCCGTATGACATTTGCATACCTCATATGTTGTAGCTGGCCTAGTTACCCTCAGTATTCCGGTACTGGGGCGTGACAAGGTTTTATTGGTGGCCCATACAGGTCTGTTTTTCCGACTTGTAGGCTGTTGCGATTATAGGAGTCTCAATCAAAACATGTTCTGCTTGATCTCCTGATTTGTCTTCTCTTTCTCGCACCTTGATTGCTAACTTGATTATCATCCTCGATTCCTTCCCGTCCTGTCTTTTGATACCTTGTATCCTTTCCTTTAGGGGCACATCGTTCTCGGCTATTGGAGGAGGCGGCATGGGAGAGAATCCAGTAGAGCAAGGACCAGTTGGAGATCAGCAAGGGGTAGCCCCTCTACCTGGACAGATTCACATCGAGAACGTTACCAAGCATGAGCCAGTTGAGCCACAGAGGCCAGAGGTTCCCGTACCTCCAGTGATGCCGGTAGTACCAGTAGCACTAGACGTACCGACACTATTGCAGATTATCAAAGGTTTATTGGAGACCCAGCAACACCAGACGGCAGCCTAACAGCAACAACAAACCCAGCAGCAAGAACAGAATGTATTACTAAATCAGGGGTTACAGCTAGCTCTTGAGAGGAGCGTCAGGAATGACTCGGGAGCGTCGGGGAGGTTTTGCCGACTTAACCCTAGGTACTTTGATGGCACGGAGGATGCCATTACAGTGGATGCTTGGCTTCAGGATATTGAGGCCATTTTGGTAGCAGCAAAGGTTCCAGCAGAAGAGAAGGTTGACCAGGTCAGACTGTTACTTTAGGATCTCGCCCGCGACTGGTGGGCATCAGAAAAGGTTGGAATGAGGCGTCCTGTTCCTTAGGATAGCTTCAGTACCAAGTTCAAGGCCAAGTACTTTGGCGTGGTAGCTCGGTAGAGCTTCAGCAGAGATTTATCAGCCTCAAGCAGGCTGGTAGGACGGTGGATGATTATGCAGCGGAGTTCTGCAGGTTAAGTAGGTTTGCTCAGACGATGGTGGCGACAGAGCCAGAGAGAGCAATGAGGTTCCAGCACGGACTTCACTTAGAGATTATACAGCTGGTCGAGGGACACGACTACCAGACATTCGATGCAGTATTGATGCCGGCTCAGAGGCACGAGCTTACTATTCAAAGGTTATCAGCAAGGACTGGAGGCCAGAAGAGGTCTCATACGCAGAGTGCGGGAGAAGGAGGAGCAGTACCTCGGACGTCAGCACCAGCACCTGGCGTCCGTATTCGTGATGCAGCACCGGTCACGACAGTTGTGACTGCACTAGTTTGACAGCAGCAACCGAGGCACCAACAACGTCAGGAGGCACCAGTATGTTGCACTTATTGTGGTAAGGGAGGGCACACTCAGGAAGTGTGTCGTTCAACGAATGGACAGTGCTTGAGGTGTGGAGTTTCAGACCACCGTGCAGCTACTTGCCCACAGATACAGAGGCCAGGAGGGCCAGCTCAACAGTTTTCGACGTTGCCAGCTCCAGAAGTAGCACCGTATCAAGGGCCAGCACTAGCAGTAAAGCCATTAGCCCAGCGTCCATTACTGACGCAGGTTCAGATGTACCGACAAGTACAACATCAGGTAGGGCAGCAGAGGCCGCAACAGCAGGGTCAGGGAAGGCAGCAGCAGAGAGTCCAGCATGGGCAGTGGAAAATAGAATTTGGAGTATTATAGCAGAGGTTGGCCGAAGGCAGTCAGATTGTGGATAAGTTTTCAGTATTATCCATTATAATTTCTTGAGTTCTATATTCGAAGAGTGAAGGCGACTTTCTCGTCTCACTCATCTGCTCTCGTATCGTATGATACATGATATTTATCATGTGTCTTGATTACGAGAGTATGTCCTGGGCAGAGTCTCGTTCTTGATTAAGTCATTGGTACCGACTTATCTCAAGCGTTGACTCTTGTCCATTTTGGGAGTCAGAGTAGGACCGCGAGGACGAATCCCTACTCAACTGACTCGGGAGGATTATTTTATTCGTATATCTCCGATCACTTTCCTTCTAGGGTATGATTATTGTTTGTGCTTTTACTTAATTGTTCTTTCTTTCGTAATCTGTTCATGTGCCATGTGTTGTTTGATAATTGTGCTTGCTATATGTCCTGAGTGTAATTCGTGATCTGAGAGCGCGCTCGACAAGCCTTATCGAAATTCCGAGAACGGAATTTTTCTAAGGAGGGTAGAGATGTCACTCCCCGTTCCCGGAATACGTAAATTTTTTATTTTTCTGTATATGGTATCTGGCACCTGTATCTTGATTTTATGTATCATGTATTTGTAACTGGCCATGGCATAGAACAGTATCTCGTCGCGGATTAGTATGCCACCTCTTGTCCTTGTCTTGTTGTAGGCATAGCTCACTACTTCGATGATAAGATATCTGAACCGTATTGTGGTTAGGATTTTATTTAAATAATTTAATTAGTTGTATCATGTAGCATTTAACATGTCATTAGTCATATGTTAAGAGCATGCTTAATATTAGGATTTCCTTGAGTCAACCCAACCCCTATATATATTATCTTCCTCATTCTCTCTCCTCATTCACTCTTTCATTTAATTAGTTGTTTATCTCTTCATTCTCTACAAGTTTAGTTCTTGGAGTTTTTGATTTTAATAGTTAGTTTTGTGTATATCTAAGTTTCTAAAACTAGGATTTTATGGGTTTTTGTGGTTTTGATCTATCAAACTTGCTTATTTTCGAAAATTACTTGTTCCATGTTGTAGGGAATTCAATTTTACCCAATTTTGGCTTTTGAACCGCCGAATTTCGACTTCGTATGAGGAAGTTATGCCATTTTCGTGTTCATGGGTTCCCCACACCTTTTGGTGCTGTCGGGACAATGAACAGTGCTGCGCGCAGTGTATTCGCTGCCGCGCGCCATGCTTGCGCGCAACGTGTGCCGTGGGCAGTTTTGATCGCGCGCGCAGCGCAACTTGCGCGCCGTGCGCCGCGTGCGATTTTCTGCCGCGCAACGTGCGCCGTGCTTGCGCGTAACGTGCGCCGTGGGCAGTTTTGCTCGCACACCAGTGCGCAAATCACTCCAAATGGTTGTTTTTGTCCGTTTAAGCTATTTTGTAGCTAAAATCTTGAAAAACTCAAAACATGAAAGTTGTAGATTTTTGTCTTGGCTTCAAGAATCTTAATGTCTCACTTTAACCAGAATTCATATGTGACATATGGTACCTTGCGCACCTCGCACCTTGCGCACCTCCGCGCACCTTGCACCTCGCACACCTTTAGGTCCGCGCACCTTGCACCTCGCGCACCTTGTACCTTGTGCACCTTTGACCTTGACTTTTTGTCCTGACCTTAGTGTGCCATGAATATCTGAGACTTGTGTGTCCTATATGACTTTTTTGTCACGAGGGGTCCATGTGACTTCCTGACTTGACCATGTTCCTGACTTGATTACCTGTATACGTGCTGGTACATTTTCTATGTATGTATTGAGATGCAATATTAGTATGCACTACGGTGCTATTTAATGAGTGCACTGAGGTGTGACTCTGCGTGCTAAGTGATCATTCGTGTTATATGTCAATACATGTGTACTTTCCAGCACAGTCATGGTAATTGGTCAGTAATAGTGTCGTGGTATATTGATTGTTGTTTGTTGCATTACACTAAGCATGGATCTAGATTTGGGACTCCTTGATCTGATGTGGATTTATACTTAAGAGTACACGTACTATGGTACGACATATAGGAGGATGACTATGTGACCACGACATGTAATTTCAAGGTCAAGATAGGGTTAATCTAAGCAACTTAAATCGGTAGAAGCATTGGGAGGGAACAGAATCTCGAGATCGTACTTCACCAGCCACCCCAGGTCCTGTCCTGACGTGTCGGGTTGGCCGCCACGGATACGGTTTCATCCGCCTATAGTGGATGACTATATCCGACTCCTATGTGCTATGTGTTATATGTTTTAGCACGGTAGCCTTACGGGGGACCGGTGCATAATATATATATATATATATATATATATATATATATATATATATATATATAATGAATTGACTAGCCCTGCATGGATGCGATACGATCTGAGGATTCCTATATATTGCATTACTGGGATAATCCAGACAAATCATAGAAAGCAGTAGGATTGATTGGCCGCTTGTAAGCCGACTCGTTTGTGATATATTTTCTTCTGTTAGCAACTGAAAAATATAGACAATCGTGGTGCGTGGTCCAACCCATGTCCTTGTTTGGTTGTTGGGTTGGGCTATTGTGCTGCGATAGGCTATGGACCGAAGTTGCGATCAGAAGTCGTTCACCTGCCCATGGTTATAGGATACATCTTATTTCGGCACGATATTGGCACTGTTTGTCCTTGTTTGGTTGTAAGGGTGTCGTATTGTCTCGATGATATGGTATAAGCCTATAACTCTTGAATCAGGTCTTAATTTACTCATTGGGTTTTGTCTTATTCATTATGTGCTCCCTTGTGGTACTTGCTATTCGGGGCCTGACCTCGCTGGTTTTGTTTGGCCAGATATCGTAGCAGCTCCAGAGGATCCAGCCTTCTGCCCGAACAATAGTGCACACCAGGAGTATGGGCGCCAGGGACCATGAGTGGGTTTCTTCTTTACCACTATGATATCTTTCATTTTGTACTTGGCGTTTAGCCACCGGCACCTGTTTAGCCGACTGTTCTGGACATTTAGTTCCTTACATAATTGTAATTAAATCAGACTGCAGCTGACTATGGTTATATACTATTGACTCTCTGCACTAGCTTATCATTTTGTATAGCTAGGCTCATGATTCATTTTGATAAAGCGTCGGAGACTTCTTACTGTTTTGTCTTATATGATCATTATTTATTGCTTCTTGTTTTGATTGATTGAGACATATGCTCTGTGAGACCATAGGAGACTTGATTATAGCATGCACCCCCTTGTCTCTTGACAGCCACGATCGCCGTATGACGTTTGCATACCTCATATGGTGTAGCTAGCCTAGTTACCCTCAGTATTCCGGTACTGGGGCGTGACAATAACTCAGATATAATTATAAGATTGACAGAACTCACGTTGAACTCTTTGCCCTAATAGGTTCAACCCCCTCACCACTTTCAAGAAGAAAAACAGAAGATTTCAATTGAGATTACTCACCAACCCGTAGCAATCTCCCTAACCGAAGTTGACGACTCCTCGATTAGATCTTCTTCTTCCTTTTGTCTTGGCTGGCAAAGTACGGACTTTCTCTTAGATTTTCTTGTGGACTAACACCCCGAATCTTCATTTTCTGCCGTGCTTTGTGCCTCCACTCTCACCCCATATATATAGGATGAGAAAATTATATTTTAGGCCATAATATGATTCTTAAATAGGAAGCCCTCAAATAAGAATTCTATTACACCTAAAATAGCTCATCAATATCATATTTTAGATCATAATAGGATTTCCTAAAATAAGAATCCTATTATATCTAAAATAGCACAACACCAATTATGGACATCCAAATCTAATCAAATCAAATATGTAACTAAATTTGGATTCCACAAATATGTTGTTACCAAATCCAGACTGGACTCCAACAATCTTTTCCTCTAGTCTGATGAGAGGGTATTGTCCCCATGGTCCTCAACTGGACTCCATGCCTGTCGTCCCACGACAGAATTTCTGCTCCCCTATGCCACTGATCTCCGATCCCCCGAACTGCTTTGCATCTTCTTTTGTCTCCAGCTCCTCGGCCGTCAACAAGGAAATCTAAGAGAAAGTCCGTACTTTACTCTTAGGACTTCGCATCCAAGACAGAAGGAAGAAGATCTAATCTAGGAGTCGTCAACTTAGGTTAGGGAGATTGCTACGGGTTGGTGAATGATCTCAATTGTAATCTTCTGTTTTTCTTCTTGAGAGTGGTGAGGGGGTTGAACCTATTAAGACAAAGGGTTCAACGTGAGTTCTTTGAATCTTGTAATTTCATCTGAGTTATTAAAGGTTGGAATTTGTCCAGGTGACGTAGTCACTGCCATATACTTGTCTTTATCTGTGCTTGGTGTCCGTTAGACGGGAGTTGGTTTGATCAGGTAGGTTGGCAAACGTTTTTGTGCGCCCAACAATTGGTATCAGAGCGAGGTTGGGCGTGTGCGATGATCAAGTGACGCCTACTGCAGCGCAAACTCGGTACATGTTGCACACCCCTGAGTATAAGCTTCTCTTCAAACTCCATCGTCAAGTGCACATCATTGATGCCTACAACTGCAGCCGTCCTCTTGTCGTCCAACTTCACACGTCCAAATATGCCGCTGCGGTATGGCGTGATGATCCTCCTATGTGGAGTGGTGCGGTACGACGCCCCCGTGTCCATGACCCAATCGCCATCATGACACATGCCACAAGGTTCCTCTGCGTCGGTCACTTCGTTGATGATATCTCCAAACGCCGTTAGATCCTCCTGATCGTCCTTGCCTTTGGCCTTCTCAAATTTGATCTTCATGCAGTTCCTCTCGATATGACCCCTTTCGCCACAGTGATAGCATCCCTACATGCGGTCCACAATCGCAAGATTTCGAGAACTCCCCCATGTCCTTGCTTGTGACTTGGGTCTTCCCTTTCCGTAGCAAGCCACCAGAGTGGACTCATGCAACGATTCCACTTGCTTGCGTCGGACCTCCTCATTAAACAAGCTACTTTTGACTGTCTCCATCGTGACAACTCCATACGGTGCGGAGTTGCTCACCGACACCACCAACGTCTCCCAACTTTCCTCTAGAGAACTCAAGAGCTGTAGGGCCTGAAGCTCATCATCAACACCATTTTTCATCGCAGATAGTTGATTGATGATACCCTGAACCTCGTTCAGATGTTGTGCCACTGGGGCACCCTTTGTGTACTTCGAGTTGACGAGTTGGCGAATAAGAAACCCTTGTTGCCAGCCGTCTTCCTTTCGTACAGCAAATGCAGCTTCTCCCGCAATGCTTTTGCCGAACTCTCCATTGACACGTGGTGAAACACCGATTCGTCCAGCCATTGGCGGATGAATCCAAAGGCCTTCCAATCCAGTCGTTTCCAGGCTTCAGCAGCTTTGTCCGTTGTCTTTGCGATGTCACACTCCAACGGACCATGCAAGTCCTTGCACCAGAGTAGATCCTCCGTCCTTGGCTTCCAAATCGCCCAGTTTCTTCCTGTGAGGGTGATCATACAAGTTTTCATCTGCTCCGTGGACATGGTTGCCATAACCTCCAAAGCTCTGATAATACCTATTGTTGGGCGCGTGTGGAAGTGTTTGCTAACCCACCTGATCAAAACCAACTCTCGTCTAACGGACACCAAGCACAAGATGAAGTATATGGCGGTGACGTATGTCACCTGGAAACATCTCAACCTTTAATAACTCAGATGAAATTACAAGATTGACAGAACTCATGTTGAACCCTTTACCCTAATAGGTTCAACCTCCTCACCACTCTCAAGAAGAAAAATAGATGATTACAATTGAGATCACTCATTAATCCGTAGCAATCTCCCTAACCGAAGTTGACGACTCCTCGATTAAATCTTCTTCCTTCTGTCTTGGATGGCGAAGTCCTAAGAACAAAGTACGAACTTTCTCTTAGGTTTCCTTGTGGACGAGCACCCTGAATCTCCACTTTAGCTGTGCTTTGTGCCTCCACCCTCACCCCATATATATAGGATGAGAAAATCATATTCTAGTCATAATAGGATTTCCTAAATAATAAAAAAAAAATCCTATTATGCCTAAAATATTCCATAATAGAACCTCCAAAGCTTATAATTAGTATCAGAGTGAGGTCAGTTCGTTCTGGTCTAATACCAACAATTGGTATCAGAGCTTTTGGGTTCTGGAAACCATGTCTACGGAGCATATGAACACTCATATGATCACCCTCACAAGGGGAACTGGACGATTTGGAAGCCAATGATGGAGGATCTACTATGGTGCAACAACTTGCATGGTCCGTTGGAGGGCGACAGCGCAAAACCATCAAACAAAGCTGTTGAAGATTGGAAACGACTGGATCGGAAGGCCATTGGATTCATTCGCCAATAGTTGGATAACTCGGTGTTTCACCACGTGTCAGTGGAGAGTTCGACAAAAGCATGGTGGGAGAAGCTCCATTCGCTGTACGAAAGGAAGACGACTGGCAACAGGCGTTTCTTATTCGCCAACTCGTCAACTGGAAGTACACGGAGGGTGCCTTGGTGGCACAACATCTGAACAGAGAATTCAAGAGCAGTAGAGCCTGAAGCTCATCATAAATCACCATCTTCAACGTAGACAGCTAATTGATGATACCCTAAACCTCGTTCAGATGATGTGCCACTGGGGCACCCTCCGTGTATTTCGAGTTGACGAATAAGAAACGTCTTGTTGCCAGTCGTCTTTCTTTCGTACAGCGAATGCGGTTTCTCCACAATACTTTTGCCGAACTCTCTCCATGGACACGTGGTGAAACACCGAATCATCCAACCATTGGCGGATGAATCCAACGGCCTTCCGATCCAGTCATTTCTAGTCTTCAGTAGCTTTGTCCGTTGGCTTTGCGTTGTCGCCCTCCAAAGGATCATGCAAGTCCTTGCACCAGAGTAGATCCTCCATCCTTGGTTTCCAAATCGTCCAGTTTTTCCTTGTGAGAGTGATCATACGAGTGTTCATCTGCTCCGTAGACATGGTTGCCAGAACCCCCATAGCTCTGATACCAATTTTGGATGTCCATAATTGGTGTTGTGTTATTTTAGATATAATAGAATTCTTATTTTAGGAAATCCTATTATGATCTAAAATAGGATGTTGGTGAAATATTTTAGGCATAATAGGATTTCTATTTTATTTCTAGTTAGGAAATCCTATTATGACTAGAATATGATTTTCTCATCCTATATATATGGGGTGAGGGTGGAGGCACAAAGTGGAGATTCGGGGTAATCGTCCACATGAAAACTTAAGAGAAAGTCCATACTTTGCTCTTAGGACTTCGCCATCCAAGACAACAGAAGAAGAAGAAGATCTAATCGAGGAGTGGTAAACTTCGGTTAGGGAGATTGCTACGGGTTGGTGAGTAATCTCAATTGTAATCTTCTGTTTTTCTTCTTGAGAGTGGTGAGGGGGTTGAACCTATTAGGCAAAAGGCTCAACGTGAGTTCTGTCAATTATGATTAGAGTTGATTTTATTTGATTTGATTTGATTAGAGTTGATCCTCCATCATTGGCTTCTAAATCGCCCAGTTCCCCCTGTGAGGGTGATCATACGAGTATTCATTTACTCCGTAGACATGGTTGCCAGAACTGTCTATGGAAGAACACAGTATGATCAGCATTGATCTGCCGATATCCCATCCCTATCATTGCCCTCCTGAATTTGTCAAACAACGCTCGAGGAGACTGCTTCAGTCCATAGAGGAACTTCTTCAACCTGCAGACCTTGCCCAATGTCTTATCGGTACAGAATCCTGGTGGTATCTCTATGTACACCTCCTCCACTAGATCCCCATGAAGAAACGCATTCTTCACATCCAGTTGATGTAGCTTCCATCCACCATTCGTTGCCAAAGAAATCAGGGTCCTAACGGTGTTCATCTTTGCCACTAGTGTAAAGGTCTCATCGTAGTCAATTTCGTACGTCTGACTGTATCATTTTGCCAACAGTCGAGCCTTGTAGCGCTCAACCTGTCCATCTGGGTTATGCTTTTTAGCAAAGACCCACTAGCATCTGACTACCCTCTTCCCCTCTGGCAGTTTTATCAGTTCCCAATTGTGGTTCTTATCAAGATCCCCTATCTCCTCGTGTATCGCCGCTTTCCACTTTGGATCGTTCTTGGCAATCTGCCAATTGTTAGGTACAGTAATACTATCCAAAGACGCAATGAATGCTCCATGAGAAGAAGAGATGTTATCATATAAAACAAACTGAGCAAGGTTACAACTATATTTATCAGGAGGATTTCCCGTATTGCTGCGAGTAGTCCACTGTACTGATAATTGTATGGGAGGAGTAGGAAGAATGATATCACCTGAAGGGGAATCTGGTGGTGGTGGTGTATGTGTCTAAGGAGTCGAGACAGACGCAGGCAAGGGACTTGGCACTGGCACTATAGGTATTGGTCCTGCAGTTTGCTTCCCTTTCCTGCTGTAGGTAAGTAACTCCCCCTGAGCCATGGGCCTAACACCTCCCATCTCCTCCTCATGTTCCTCTTCACTCTCCTGCTCCTCCTCAACCGTTCCTCCATGCCATACTCCTAAATCGGTCACCAAACTCTCACCAATCTCCCTCTCTCGTCTCATACTCTCAGTATCAGGTGAGTTGTCCATGGATGAGGTTCCCTCCTGACGGTAGTATGGCTCAAGCTCCCTGAAGTGAACTTCCATGCTCACAAAACCTCTTCTTCTCTACTGGGCTCCAGTACAGTACCCCTTCTGAGTCGCCGAATAGCCCATGAAGACACACTTGACTGCTCTAGGGTCAAGTTTTCCAACAGACGGTATGTTGTCCTTCACAAAACATACGCAGCCAAACACCTTCAGCGGGAGTATCCAACTATTATTTTCTCGCAATATCTCACATGGAGACTTCTATCCCAATACCTTCGAGGGCATTATGTTGATCAGTTGAGTTGCTATCAACACTGTATGTCCCCACAGACTCTGTGGGACATTCATTGCGATCATCATGCTCCTTGCCACCTCCAGAAGGTGTCTGTTCTTCCTTTCTGCCACTCCATTTTGTGCTGGTGTGTATGCACAGGTGGTCTGATGCTGTATCCTTTGGGCTGACAGATATTTCTCAAGTGCTTTGTTGGTATACTTGTCCCATTGTCAGACCTCAGCACCATTACCACTACTCTATACTAAGTCTGGACATGTTTATGAAAGTCCCGGAAACAGGCAAAAATATCACTCTTACTTTTCATCAAATACATCCAGGTGACACGAGAGGAACAATCAATAAAAAAACAAAATACTTGTAACCATTCATAGTAGTTGTGGCGCACGGCCCCCAAACATCAGAATATATAATATCAAAAACAGAAGAGCTCCTATAGCCCGCACTAACATATGAGCTCCTAGTAAGTTCGTCTAAATCACATGCATCACATACTAGTTTCTCCTTATTTGCTTTCTCATAAATAGATGGAGACAACCTACTCAAAATACCAAAAGAGGAGTGCCCCAACCGCCTGTTGTGGAGTATGTAATGCTCATATCTCGTATTACGTATTGGGAATACGTGTACGTATTTCGGGCGCGTATTTTTGGTTTGTCTTAATTAGTTAGCCTTGGGTTTTATTTTGCATGTTGCATTAGCATGGTTCATCATGGCATTGCATTGGCTTGGTTTGGTTCGGTTTAGTGGGTTTGGCTTGGTTTGGTTTTATGTGGAAAACCACTCCCACCTACCACCACTCCCACCATAAATATCAATCCCACTCTCTCTCTCTCTCTTCCATTATTACTCATTATTCATTTCTTCTTCTCCATCTTTACTCTTCACCTACCAGGAGAGAGTGGAGAGCTTAGGCAAGTGCACCTTGCTTCATGGAAGAAGTCCATTTTTATTGTTCTATTGTCTTCCTCATGTGTTTCTAACCCACTTTAGTACTTGGCAATTTTCATTTCCATGGTTAAATTTTTGTAGATCTAGCTTTGTGGTATTTTCGGTTTCCAGGATTTTTGATCCATCAAACTTGCATATTTTGCCAAGTTGATGATCCCATGATTTCAGAGAAGTTCGTTAGGTCCAATTGGACCTACGGAATATTGCAGAGCCACATGAGCATAATTGCCTAGGCCGCATGGCCATTTTCAATAATGGCATGCAATTGTTGCATGCCCCATTTTAACAATTGCTCATGTGAGCCGGCCGCATGGCCATTCACTTGTTGAGCCGCATATGGCTTTGCCTTCATTAATGGCATGTAAATAAGCCGCATATGCATCTTTAGAAATGCATTAAATAATAATTGTATTCATACAAATGCATTTACTTATGCATCAGCAAGCGTTTAAATAATTGCATTCACGTGCCTTGGAAATGCCAAGCTTTAGAAACAAATGCTTTCAATCATTAAATAATAAATTACACTCATACATGCATCAGCATGTATTCTTGAATGCACTAGCCTGTGTATTGCTTGGAGTACTAAGCAAACCAGCCGCATAAAGGCTTAGTAATGCAATGCTAATGTATTACTTAATACTTGTCATTATATGCTTAATGCATTAATAACTGCACTTTTGAATCAGCCGCATAGCTCTTTGAAGCTTTAGTGCTTTAATATTTAATAATTAAATGCTTTAAGGATTTAATGCTTTAACGCTTTTTTTTTGGATCAGCCGCATAGCTTGTCGTTTAAGGATTTAATATTTAATGCTTTAGTGTCTTTCCTGACACTAGCCGCATGGCCTTTTTCCTTAAAATAATTGCATGCATTTCATGCAACTTGTTGAGCCGCATGGCTTTATGTACTTGGAAGGCATACTATAAATAGTATAATTATTGCTTGGCCACGTGAACCATTAATTTAATGGTTCACGTGAACCTTTTCTTATTGCATTAATTGTGGGGGGTCCCACATAGCTTCCTTTAGTTGACTTGCTTGCTGAAGTGGGAGTTTGCATTTAATGAGGGTCCCACTGTCTTTTGTCTTATTTGATTTTATGGCCTATTTATTGTTTCCTGGCCGCATGGGGTCCCTCCCACTCTTGGCCGCATGCACAATTGTATGCTAGCCGCATATGGCTTGTTGGCCTTAAATGTTTGACTGATTGCATTTAAATAATTTCGGAGCCGCATGGGTGGCCTCCCACTCTCTTTGACCGCATGTTTGTTCTCCCACTTTTGGACCGCATGGGTCCCACTTTGATTGTTTAAATATTT
This sequence comes from Iris pallida, assembly GCA_029216955.1. NCBI lineage: Eukaryota > Viridiplantae > Streptophyta > Magnoliopsida > Asparagales > Iridaceae > Iris > Iris pallida. Next base: position 1,398,764 of record JANAVB010005799.1, read on the forward strand.
TATTTGCGTGATTTGTGGTCCGAATTTCTTCCCACTCCCAACATGAAGTTGTAGAGTTTCTCCTTGACTTTAAGAATATATATATATTAATAATATATTATTATTTAAATTGTGCAAGTTTCTCTCCTTCTTGATAAATAGCAGGACTTGATAGTGACCCGCCGTGGTGCACTCCCGACATGATAACTTGACCTGACAAATTTGATATGATAACTTGACATGATAATTCTTGATAGTGGCCCGCCGTGGCGCACTCTTGACATGATAAACCTGACATGATATTTCTCGTAATGCCGTTGCGACGGCTAACACGACATGACAAGATTGAATAACTTGGACACCGTGGATAATTGTGCTTGTACAAATGAATCCGTCTTGTCTTGCATCATGTCTAGGACGGGGATCCCTGAGTACCACGGTCAGGGGTACCCACTGAAATCAACTAAGGCTAACAACTAGAATAAATCCAATAGTCTTGAAGAGATTTCCCAGCTACAGGCAATCCCGTTATCTGGGCGCCCCACTTGGGATCTGTAGCCTGCCGTCGAGTAGGGCACATTTCCAGCACACTGTTATGTGTTGCACCCTCTAAGTCACCTAAGGGTACATGCGTTTCCTGGACGATGTACCCACTTGAATTCAATCCTAATTGCGTCCGGATAGCCTGGATGGTCTGCAGGGCTTGTGGCTGTGGAACAATCTCACTGCATCTTGCTAGTAATTAGGTTTGTGATAACCCTAGTTAGTTAACTATCAAGCCGTACTCTTTGCTTGGCCGTGATTGATTGGATGGTGTCTAGTCCAGCTTTGTCTCGTCCCGATCCCGTATAAGGTTATGACATGACATGATTACTCGTGCTTACTTTAATTCAATATCAAGATTATTACATGTCCTGATTTCTTAATTATCCTGTCGATAAATGGTGGGAGGATCCAAGTTCTGTTCAGACGAAGGGTTACAACCCCGGTCCTTGTTTGGTTTACGGGTTGTGACCTGGTTATCTGAATAGTCCCATGGATTACCTCATCGTATATCATCCTGTCATACTTTCCATATTTTTTGTCTTTTATTTATAATTGTACTCTTGTGCTGATTGCTGGTTTTAGTTCCTAAGTGAAGCCTCCTTGTGGCACTTGTTCTTTCTGGGGTCTGACCCAGCTGGTTTTGTATGGCCAGATACCAGAGCAGCTCCAGAGGATCTACCGAATCTCCAGCCACATGGTGACCACTAGAAGGAATCCTGGCAACGAGTGGGTTTATTTTTGCTCTCCCACTCTATTGTAAAATTATTCTTTTGAGGCGTTTAGCCGCCGAGCAAGTGTTAGCTCGTGTACATTTTACTTACTGTCTGCCCACGGGCTGTGACATGATTGGCAACCTAGGGTTGATCATGTATGACTAAACTCTTGCTAGTCCTCACATTTTGGTAACGACTAGCTTCATGATCAGCTGAATATGTAATGTTTGGGATGCATTACTATTGTATATTTAGTGATCTTACATCTTGTAATATTTACCTATTTGCTCGTGATTGAGACACTAGGCTTGTTATTGACCTTAAGAGACCGATGGCTTGTAGATAAACCCTCATATATCTAGACAGCCGTGACCGTATAGTGGAATGGATCCTATTTCATTATATGTAGCTGGCTATGTCTGCCCCCGCTCTCCAGTATTTTGGTTCTGGGGCATGACATGGTTTAAGTGGTGGCCCATGCAGGTCTTGTAAATCAAGATATGTGAGGGTTTACCGAATAGATGTCTCAATCAGTACTCGCCCTTGATCTTTGCTCGTATCCTCTTGATTCCTGAAATTCTTGTCCTGATCACATGCTTGTAATCGTTGATCTGTCCTGGTCCTTCCTTATTGTTCCCATGTCGTCTTCTTCAGCGGCATTGAACCTGGACCTGCCGATCAGCAGGGCGGATCACCTCCCGTGGACCAGCAGCAACCAGAAGATCAGGCCCAGCACTCAGGAGCAGCCTCCCGAGTCGTACCTACTGGAGGAGAGCCGCCAGTTCAGCCAGTCCAGCATGCAGAGCCTGATGATGGCCCTTTGGTGGGTCTCATCAGATCATTGTTAGCTTCCCAAGATCGCCGAGGAGATGCCTTGCACCAGGCAGTGGAAGATGCTTTGAACAGAGGCGGTCATCCAAGGAACAGTGCAGCGAACAGTTTCAAGCGCCTGAACCCTCCGTTCTTCGATGGCAGTGAAGATGCTATCGCTGCTGACGCGTGGCTCCAGGATACTGAAGTCATTCTAGAGGTAGCCAGAACCCCAGAAGACGAGAAGGTGGCCGTTGTGCGCCTACAGTTGTTGGATCTTGCCCGCAGCTGGTGGGCGGCGCAGGCCGTGGGATTAGTGGCCCCTATTCCATGGGCACTATTCAGAGAGAGATTCCAGACTAAGTACTTCGATGCGGTGGCTCGGTACGATCTACAGACCAAGTTCACCAATCTGAAGCAAGGAGGCAGGACGGTCGATAGATATGCGGCCGAGTTCTCCAGGCTTAGTCGGTTTGCTCCCACCTTGGTGGCGACCGAGTTCGATAGAGCCCAGCGGTTCCAGCAGGGGCTCCACCTCGAGATTTTGTTGGCAGTGGAACAGTTTGAGCATCAGACTTTTGATGCAGTGTTGAGGGCAGCTAGAAGGCACGAGTATACCTCCCACAGGATAGTGGACAGGACCGGAGGTCGGAAGCGATCTCACGGCCAGATGACCCAGTCGACAGCACCAGCCCCGGCAGTCAGGGCTTTGACAATTGGAACTCCGAGGCAGGCAGCCTCAGTGACATCGGTCACGTCCCCTCAGCAACAGAAGCAGAAGCAGTCTTCCGCAATGGGCTGCACTCATTGTGGGAAGCCAGGACACGTTGTTTCGGAGTGTCGCAGAGCACAGGGATTGTGTTTGGCTTGTGGAGCACCGGACCACAAGATAGGGTCATGTCCGAATAGCGCAGGTTCCTCCTCATCGGCCCAGACTAGTCCCTCGGTAAGGGGACCAGCCCCAGTCCAGCAGCAGCAGCAGTATCTATTGCCGAGGCCATTGCTGCCTCAGGCCCAAGTGTTTCAGCAGCAGTACCCGCCTCCGAGGCCATTACCGCCTCAGGCCCTAGCCTTCCAGCTACTGAGACCCCAGCAGTATGCCCAGGTCCAAGCTCAGATCCAGAACCGGCAGAGAGGTTCCTAGCAGGATATCTTTCCTCTTTCTCGTGCCTTCAATTTCCTTGCTTACATACATGATTGCATGATTGATTGCTTAGTATAGCTTGTCCTTACCACTCTAGCCTCTTGATTAAATTCCGAGGACGGAATTCTTTTAAGGTGGGTAGAGTTGTAATGCTCATATCTCGTATTACGTATTGGGAATACGTGTACGTATTTCGGGCGCGTATTTTTGGTTTGTCTTAATTAGTTAGCCTTGGGTTTTATTTTGCATGTTGCATTAGCATGGTTCATCATGGCATTGCATTGGCTTGGTTTGGTTCGGTTTAGTGGGTTTGGCTTGGTTTGGTTTTATGTGGAAAACCACTCCCACCTACCACCACTCCCACCATAAATATCAATCCCACTCTCTCTATCTTCCATTATTACTCATTACTCATTTCTTCTTCTCCATCTTTACTCTTCACCTACCAGGAGAGAGTGGAGAGCTTAGGCAAGTGCACATTGCTTCATGGAAGAAGTCCATTTTTATTGTTCCATTGTCTTCCTCATGTGTTTCTAACCCACTTTAGTACTTGGCAATTTTCATTTCCATGGTTAAATTTTTGTAGATCTAGCTTTGTGGTATTTTCGGTTTCCAGGATTTTTGATCCATCAAACTTGCATATTTTGCCAAGTTGATGATCCCATGATTTCAGAGAAGTTCGTTAGGTCCAATTGGACCTACGGAATATTGCAGAGCCACATGAGCATAATTGCCTAGGCCGCATGGCCATTTTCAATAATGGCATGCAATTGTTGCATGCCCCATTTTAACAATTGCTCATGTGAGCCGGCCGCATGGCCATTCACTTGTTGAGCCGCATATGGCTTTGCCTTCATTAATGGCATGTAAATAAGCCGCATATGCATCTTTAGAAATGCATTAAATAATAATTGTATTCATACAAATGCATTTACTTATGCATCAGCAAGCGTTTAAATAATTGCATTCACGTGCCTTGGAAATGCCAAGCTTTAGAAACAAATGCTTTCAATCATTAAATAATAAATTACACTCATACATGCATCAGCATGTATTCTTGAATGCACTAGCCTGTGTATTGCTTGGAGTACTAAGCAAACCAGCCGCATAAAGGCTTAGTAATGCAATGCTAATGTATTACTTAATATTTGTCATTATATGCTTAATGCATTAATAACTGCACTTTTGAATCAGCCGCATAGCTCTTTGAAGCTTTATTGCTTTAATATTTAATAATTAAATGCTTTAAGGATTTAATGCTTTAACGCTTTTTTTTGGATCAGCCGCATAGCCTGTCATTTAAGGATTTAATATTTAATGCTTTAGTGCCTTTCCTGGCACCAGCCGCATGGCCTTTTTCCTTAAAATAATTGCATGCATTTCATGCAACTTGTTGAGCCGCATGGCTTTATGTACTTGGAAGGCATACTATAAATAGTATAATCATTGCTTGGCCACGTGAACCATTAATTTAATGGTTCACGTGAACCTTTTCTTATTGCATTAATTGTGGGGGGTCCCACATAGCTTCCTTTAGTTGACTTGCTTGCTGAAGTGGGAGTTTGCATTTAATGAGGGTCCCACTGTCTTTTGTCTTATTTGATTTTATGGCCTATTTATTGTTTCCTGGCCGCATGGGGTCCCTCCCACTCTTGGCCGCATGCACAATTGTATGCTAGCCGCATATGGCTTGCTGGCCTTAAATGTTTGACTGATTGCATTTAAATAATTTCGGAGCCGCATGGGTGGCCTCCCACTCTCTTTGACCGCATGTTTGTTCTCCCACTTTTGGACCTCATGGGTCCCACTTTGATTGTTTAAATGTTTTATTTGCGTGATTTGTGGTCCGAATTTTTTCCCACTCCCAACATGAAAGTTGTAGAGTTTCTCCTTGGCTTTAAGAATATATATATATTAATAATATATTATTATTTAAATTGTGCAAGTTTCTCTCCTTCTTGATAAATAGCAGGACTTGATAGTGACCCGCCGTGGTGCACTCCCGACATGATAACTTGACCTGACAAATTTGATATGATAACTTGACATGATAATTCTTGATAGTGGCCCGCCGTGGCGCACTCTTGACATGATAAACCTGACATGATATTTCTCGTAATGCCGTTGCGACGGCTAACACGACATGACAAGATTGAATAACTTGGACACCGTGGATAATTGTGCTTGTACAAATGAACCCGTCTTGTCTTGCATCATGTCTAGGACGGGGATCCCTGAGTACCACGGTCATGGGTACCCACTGAAATCAACTAAGGTGTCACGCCCCAGAATACTGGAGAGCGGGGGCAGACATAGCCAGCTACGTACATTGAAATGGAAACCACCTCGATATACGGTCACGGCTGTCTAGATATATGAAGGTTTACTACAAGCCAACAGTCTCTTATGGTCATGATCAAGCCTAATGTCTCAATCACAAGCAAGTAAGTAAGGTCGCAAGATGTATGATCATTAAATATACAATATTAATAAGGCGTCCCAAATATCACATATTCAGCTGATCATGAAGCTAGTCGTTACAAAATGTTAGGACTAGCAAGAGTTTAGTCGTACATGATCAACTCTAGGATTTGTTAATCATGTTTACAGCCCGTAGGCAGACAGTATGTAAAGGGCATCGAGCTAACAGGTGCTCGTCGGCTAAACGCCTCAAAAGAATAACTTTACAATAGAGTGAGCGAAACAAAATAGAAAACCCACTCGTAGCCCGGGTTCCTTCTAGTCGCCACCATCGGGCTGGAGGTTCGGAAGATCCTCGGGAGCTGCTCCGAAATCTGGCCACACAAAACCAGCTGGGTCAACCCCAGAAAGAGCAAGTGCCACAAGGGGGCCACGAAATAAGAACAAAAGCCAGCAATTAGCACAAGAAAATTCTAATATTAAAACTAGAAATTACGAAAACATGGCAGGATGATATACGACGAGATAGCCATGGAACTATTCCGATAGCCAGGTTACAACCCGTAAACCAAACAAGGACCGGGATTGTAACCATTCACCTGAACAGAACTTGGTTTCCCACCATTTATCGGCAAGATAATAATGCAAGAAATCAAGACAGGAAGCAATCTTGTATTAGATCAAGACGTGGCTAGACTGGTTATACCTCATTCAATCGATCACGGCCAAGCAGATACTACGGCTTACTACTTTAACTAACTAGGGTTATCACAGGCCTAATTACTAACAAGATGCAGTGAGATTGTTCTACAGCCACAAGCCCTGCAGACCATCCAGGTTACCCAGGTCGAAAATTAGGGGTTGAATTCAGGTGGGTACATCGTCCAGGAAACGCATGTACCCTTAGGTGACTTAGAAGGTGCAACACATGACAGTGTGCTGGAAATGCGCCCTACTCGACGGCAGGCTACAGATCCCAAGAGCGCCCAGGTAACGGGATTGCCTGTAGCTGTGTCACCTCTTCATGACTACTGTGTTATTCTAGTTATTAACCTTAATCCATTTTGGTAGGTACTCCTGACCGTGGTACTCAGGAGTCCCCTCCTAGACATGATGCAAGACAGGACAAGTGGATTTAACAAGCAAGCAAGAAAGAACTACCCACGGTGTCAAGGCAGGTCAAGTTAAGTTAGCCGTCGCAACAGCGTTAAGTTATCAAGTCATGTTACAAGTCAGGAGTGCGCCGCCACGGGCCACTATCAAGTTATCAAGTCACAAGGATTAATTACAAGTTACAAGTTGGGTGTGCACCCCACTGGGTCACTAGCAAGGAGATCAGAGAATACCAAAATCATAATCCACAGAAAACCGTACTAGTCATAAACAATTACTTGAAAACCATGTTAGGCCGTGTCGGGTCAAGATAGTCGTGATGTGTTGAACAGATCTCAGGAAAACTCAATCCACAAATAAAGAAACCAAGTCGAGAAATAAAACCAATACTCCTAGAGCCAATGGGTTAAGCAAGGGGGTCAGGGTGCAGCGTACGCACAAGGGCACGCACGCAGGGGAGCAGCGTACGCACAAGGGCACGCACGCAGGGGAGCTGCGTACGCACAAAAGACACGCACGCAGGAGAGCTGCGTACGCGAAAAGACACGCACGCAGGAGAGCTGCGTACGCACAAAAGCACGCACGCAGGAGAGCTGCGTACGCGAAAAGACATGCACGCAGGAGAGCTGCGTACGCGAAAAGACACGCACGCAGGAGAGTTGCGTACGCTCAAAAGCACGCACGCAAGAGAGCTGCGTACGCACAAAAGCACGCATGCAAGAGAGCTGCGTACGCACAAAAGCACGCACGCAGGGAGCTGCGTACGCGTAAAAGCACGCACGCAGGGAGCTGCGTACGCACAAAAGCACGCACGCAGGGAGCTGCGTACGCGTAAAAACACGCACGCAGGGGCTTCTTCTCCATGGCTGAGAAGAGACTCCAATGGTTCCCAAAACTTCAGATCATCACAACTTGGCCATCCGAGCTCCAAATCCGGATTTCCAAAGTTCCAACCAAGGTGAAATGGAATTCTCTTCCACATGGGAACATCAAAACCCATAAAAATCCAACTTAAATAGATCAAAACCATGCAAAACCTAGATCTAGAGCAATGGAGACTCCAAATCACAAAATGCTAAGTTCTAATGTTGATCACCATGTCCTAATCTAGCAAATGGACAAATAAAATAGGGTTCTCATGTGGTGGCAAGGTGCACTTGCCTATAGGTTGGTGTTGTGTAGAGGAAGGAGAAGAGTGTTGTGTAGAGGAAGAAGAAGAAATTAATGGAGGTTTATGAGGAGAGAGAAAAGGTTGGTGGAGTTTTAAAGAGGGTGGGATGTGGTGTGTTGAGGGTGGAGCATAGGCTAAGGTGTTCCAATACACAATAAACCAAACCAAACCAACCCAATCCAATTAAAACCGAGCCATGACAAAACCCAAAATACGAGAAATACCGAAATTCCACAAGTTGAGAAAAATAAAAATTACATGCCAAAATCCAGATACGAGTATAAATACGAAATACGAGAAATACGGAAAATGAGGGTGACAACTCTACCCACCTTAAAAGAATTCCGTCCTCGGAATTTAATCAAGGAGCTAGAGATTGCCACGACAAGCTACATTAAGCACAGGCAAGTTACACTAAGCAGTTCAATCATACAATCATACAATGCAAGCAAGGAAGGGAAAACGTAAGGCATAAGAAAGACATTATACCTCACGAGTCAAACAGGTAGGGATATCGCGATCGGATGTCGTCCTCACGCTCCCACGTTGACTCACCTAGAGAGTGATGACCCCAAGCAACACGGACTAATTTAATAGTCTTGTTCTTGAGCATCTTCTCCCTCCGGTCCAATATAGACACGAGCCTCTCCTCATACGAAAGGTTGGTACCAACAACCAGTTCCGAATGGTCTAGGATGTGGCTCGGATCCGGAATATACCGTCGTAATTGGGACACATGGAATACATCATGCACCTCACTTAGCGACGGCGGAAGAGCGAGACGATAGGATACATCTCCTACTCGCTCTAGAATATCGAACAGCCCTATATACCTAGGACTAAGCTTTCCCCGCACGCCGAAGCGAATGACGCCGCGGTTAGGCGAGATCCTAAGGAATACATGGTCGCCGACAGCAAATTCTAAGGGACGCCGATGAGCATCGGCCCAATGGCGCTGGCGGTCCTGGGCAACTCGGAGGTGATCTCTGACCTTCCTGACCACTTCAACCGTCTGGGAAATCAATTCGGGTCCGAGCATCTGCCTCTCCCCGACATCGTCCCATGCTAGCGGGGATCTGCACTTCCTGCCATAAAGAGCCTCGAAAGGTGCCATCTGGATACTGGCCTGATAACTGTTGTTGTACGAGAATTCCACCAGGTGCAGATGATTCTCCCATGAACCACCGAAGTCAAGGGTACAGGATCTCAACATATCTTCAAGAGTCTGGATTGTGCGCTCTGATTGACCATCCGTCTGCGGGTGATAAGCTGAGCTGAATTGAAGGCGAGTCCCCAAACTCTTCTGCAAGCTGCGCCAAAAGTGTGATGTGAATCTTGAATCCCTGTCCGAGGTGATGCTGACTGGCACACCGTGAAGCCTGACGATCTGCCTGAGATACATCTCTGCTAACTGCGCCGTCGACTGTCCAACTTTGAATGGGAGAAAGTGTGCCACCTTGGTAAGCCTGTCCACAATTACCCAAATAGCATCTCTGCCGGCCGGAGATCTGGGCAATCCGGTCACGAAATCCATGGTTATATGTTCCCATTTCCATTCTGGGATCGGTAAGGGTTGAAGAAGTCCAGCGGGCCTCTGATGTTCAGCTTTAACCTGTTGGCAAACCAAACACCGAGAGACAAACCGGGCTATCTCCCTCTTCATGCCATTCCACCAGAAATGCTGACGAATATCACGGTACATCTTCGTACCACTCGGATGAATAGAATATTGTGAACTGTGGGCTTCTGCCATGACTTCCTGCCTGATATCTCTACTGGGTACACAAAGACGAGTGCCGTGCCGAAGTGTACCGTCTTCATGGATACATAACTCTGGCCTTCTTCCTGCTTCACACTCTGCTCTAAGTCGCTGGATCTTGGAATCTGTTGACTGCGCCACCCGGATTCTCTCAACTATGCTGGACTGAACCTGTAGGCTGGCCATCAATGCCACGCTGGTTGGAAGAACCACTTCAATTCCCATCTTCTGAAGATCTGCCAATAATTCTGGTTGCGCCGTCAGGAAATAAACTCCGGCTCTCCTGCTCAATGCATCTGCTACAACGTTGGCCTTCCCGGGATGATACTGCAAATCCACATCATAGTCCACCAATAGCTCGAGCCATCTTCTCTGCCGCATATTAAGGTCCTTCTGGGTGAAAACATACTTCAAGCTCTTATGATCAGTAAAGATCTCCACTCTATCTCCGTACAAGTAGTGTCTCCACAACTTCAAAGCAAACACTACCGCCGCCAATTCCAAGTCGTGGGTCGGGTAATTCTTCTCATGATCACGTAGTTGACGTGACGCATAAGATATTACCTTCCCATGCTGCATCAAGACACACCCCAATCCTCTGCCTGAAGCGTCGCAATAAACTGTGAATCCTCCGGTCCCATCTGGAAGGGTGAGAATGGGAGCCGTTATCAAACCTTGCTTCAACTTCTCAAATGATTCCTGACACTCTGCTGTCCAAACAAACGGCACATCCTTGCGGGTCAACTGAGTCATCGGCGCTGAAATCCTTGCAAAATCTGAAACGAACCGCCGGTAGTAGCCGGCCAATCCAAGGAAGCTGCGAACCTCTGCCACTGAGCTGGGTACCGGCCATGACTCGATAGCCACAATCTTCTGGGGATCCACTTCCACTCCTCCTCGGGTAATGATGTGACCCAAGTATGATATGCGATCGAGCCAGAACTCGCATTTACTGAACTTGGCGTACAACTGATGCTCCCTAAGCGTCTGGAGGACGACTCTGAGATGCTGCTCATGCTCTGCTTCACTCTTGCTGTAGACCAGGATGTCATCTAGAAACACGATCACAAATTGATCCAAGTAAGGCATGAAAATGCGATTCATGAGGTCCATGAATACGGCCGGCGCATTGGTCGCTCCAAAGGGCATAACAAGGAACTCCCAATGTTCATACCTCGATCTGAATGCTGTCTTCGGGATGTCCTGCTCTCTGACTCTGATCTGGTGGTATCCTGACCGCAAGTCGATCTTCGAGAACACTGAAGCCCCTCTGAGCTTATCAAACAAGTCATCTATCCTCGGAAGAGGGTATCTGTTCTTGATTGTCACCGAATTCAAGGTACGATAATCAACACATAGCCTGGACGTACCATCCTTCTTTTTCACAAGAAGCATCGGGGCTCCCCAAGGCGATCCACTTGCACGGATGAATCCCTTGGTCCTCAGTTCTTCAATCATCTTGTATAAAATTTCCAACTCTGAAGGCGCCATCCTATAGACTCGCTCTGATACTGGTGCTGTCCCGGGAATCAAGTCTATAGTGAACTCAATCTCTCGCTCCGGCGGCATCCCTGGAAGCTCCTCTGGAAAGACATTTGGAAACTCTTCAACTATCCGGGGTAACTGCACTGCTGCTACTGCCATCCGCAATGCTGGGGAAGATGGCTCCACTGCGCCTCTAGAAAACGAAAACTCTGGCTCGCCGGGGATACTAAAGACAACTCTGCCAATATGGCAGTCTATCATAGCATACTGGTTCCTCAACCAATCCATGCCTAGGACTACATCATAGTCTGCCATAGGAAACTCTATGAATCTAGCGGGGAACTCCCTACCGCTAACTACGATCCGACACGAGGAAAACACTCGATCTACTCCCACAAGGCCATTACCAGTAAGTATATTGAGCCTCACTGATAATGACTCGGGCTCCAATCCTATCCGTGTCGCGAATCGTGCAGACATAAATGAATGCGATGCACCAGAATCAAATAATACAGACGCTGGAGAGGAGTTGACGAGAATAGTACCTGCCACAACCTCACCTGGTGCAACTTCTTCTTCCATAGCCATCATCATGGCCTGACCTTGTCCTCTGGCTGCTGGTTCCCTCTGCTGGAAACCTCTCTGCCTATTCTGGGTCTGAGCTTGGGCTTGTGCATACTGCTGGGGGTGCTGTTGCTGGAATGCCTGAGACTGAGGCGGCAAGGGCCTCGAAGACTGATACTGCTGCTGCTGAACTGGTGCTGGGGCCGGTCCTCTCACCGAAGAGCTAGAAGGGTTGGATACTGATGAACCACCCCTATTCGGGCAAGCCCCTATCCTATGATCTGCTGCTCCACAAGCCAGGCACAATCCCTGCGCCCTGCGACAGTCTGCCACCACATACCCTGGCTTCCCGCAATGAGAAAATCCCATTGCGGAAGTCTGCTTCTGCTTCTGATACTGCGGGTACGTCGGGGTCGAATGCTGAACCGACGTTACTGAGGCCGCCCGCCTCGGAGTTCCAATGGTCAACCCCCTAACTGCCGGGGATGGAGCTGATGATTGGTACATCTGGCTGTGGGACCGCTTCCTACCTCCGGTCATATCCACGATCCTCTGGGAGGTGTACTCATGCCTCCTAGCTGCTCTCAAGACTGCATCGAACGTCTGGTGCTCGAACTGCTCAACCGCCAACAAGATCTCCAAATGTAGTCCCTGCTGGAACCGCTGGGCCCTATCAAACTCGGTCGCCACCAAGGTGGGGGCAAACCTACTGAGTCTAGAAAACTCCGATGCATAACTGTCGACTGTTCTGCCTCCTTGCTTCAAGTTGGTAAATCTGGTCTGCAGGTCGTACCGAGCCACAGCATCGAAATACTTCGTCTGGAATCTCTCTCTAAACACTGCCCAAGCAATGGGTGCCACTAATCCCATGGCTTGCGCTGCCCACCAACTGCGAGCCAAGTCCAACAACTGCAGGCGTACCACCGCCACCTTCTCATTCTCGGGTGTCCTAGCTGCTTCTAGAATCACCTCGGTATCCTGAAGCCATGCATCCGCGGCAATCGCATCCTCGCTGCCGACGAAGAAAGGAGGGTTCAAGCGCTTGAAGCTGTTTGCCGCCTGGTTCCCTGGATGTCCGCCTCGGGTCAAAGCATCTTGAACTGTCTGGTGCAGGGCGTTGCTTCGACGATCCTGGGAAGCTATCAAGGTTCTGATGAGGCCTACTAAGGTACCATCATCTGGCTCTGCGGGCTGGACGGGCCGAACTGGTGACTCTCCTCCAGTAGGTATCACTCTGGAGGCGACTCCGGAATGCTGGGCTTGATCTCCAGGTTGCTGCTGGTCCACGGGAGGTGCTCCTCCTTGCTGATCGGCAGGGTCAGGTACAGTGCCGCTGAGGAAGACGATACAGGGAAACAATAAGGAAGGACCAGGACAGATCAACGATACAAGCATATAATCAGGGCAAGAATTTCAGGGATTTGAAAATACGGGCGGAGATCAAGGGAGAATACTGATTGAGACACCTATTCGGTAAACCCTCACATTTCTTGATTGACAAGACCTGCATGGGCCACCACTTAAACCATGTCACGTCCCAGAACCAGAATACTGGAGAGCGGGGGCAGACATAGCCAGCTACGTATATTGAAATGGAAACCACCTCGATATACGGTCACGGCTATCTAGATATATGAGGGTTTACTACAAGCCAACAGTCTCTTATGGTCATGATCAAGCCTAATGTCTCAATCACAAGCAAGTAAGTAAGGTCGCAAGATGTATGATCATTAAATATACAATAATAAGGCTTCCCAAATATCACATATTCAGCTGATCATGAAGCTAGTCGTTACAAAATGTTAGGACTAGCAAGAGTTTAGTCGTACATGATCAACCCTAGGATTTGTTAATCATGTTTACAGCCCGTAGGCAGACAGTAAGTAAAGGGCATCGAGCTAACAGGTGCTCGTCGGCTAAACGCCTCAAAAGAATAACTTTACAATAGAGTGAGCGAAACAAAATAGAAAACCCACTCGTAGCCCGGGTTCCTTCTAGTCGCCACCATCGGGCTGGAGGTTCGGAAGATCCTCGGGAGCTGCTCCGAAATCTGGCCACACAAAACCAGCTGGGTCAACCCCAGAAAGAGCAAGTGCCACAAGGGGGCCACGAAATAAGAACAAAAGCCAGCAATTAGCACAAGAAAATTCTAATATTAAAACTAGAAATTACGAAAACATGGCAGGATGATATACGACGAGATAGCCATGGAACTATTCCGATAGCCAGGTTACAACCCGTAAACCATACAAGGACCGGGGTTGTAACCCTTCACCTGAACAGAACTTGGTTTCCCACCATTTATCGGCAAGATAATAATGCAAGAAATCAAGACAGGAAGCAATCTTGTATTAGATCAAGACGTGGCTAGACTGGTTATACCTCATTCAATCAATCACGGCCAAGCAGATACTACGGCTTACTACTTTAACTAACTAGGGTTATCACAGGCCTAATTACTAACAAGATGCAGTGAGATTGTTCCACAGCCACAAGTCCTGCAGACCATCCAGGTTACCCAGGTCGAAAATTAGGGGTTGAATTCAGGTGGGTACATCGTCCAGGAAACGCATGTACCCTTAGGTGACTTAGAAGGTGCAATACATGACAGTGTGCTGGAAATGCGCCCTACTCGACGGCAGGCTACAGATCCCAAGAGCGCCCAGGTAACGGGATTGCCTGTAGCTGTGTCATCTCTTCATGACTACTGTGTTATTCTAGTTATTAACCTTAATCCATTTTGGTAGGTACTCCTGACCGTGGTACTCAGGAGTCCCCTCCTAGACATGATGCAAGACAGGACAAGTGGATTTAACAAGCAAGCAAGAAAGAACTACCCACGGTGTCAAGGCAGGTCAAGTTAAGTTAGCCGTCGCAACAGCGTTAAGTTATCAAGTCATGTTACAAGTCAGGAGTGCGCCGCCACGGGCCACTATCAAGTTATCAAGTCACAAGGATTAATTACAAGTTACAAGTTGGGTGTGCACCCCACTGGGTCACTAGCAAGGAGATCAGAGAATACCAAAATCATAATCCACAGAAAACCGTACTAGTCATAAACAATTACTTGAAAACCGTGTTAGATCGTGTCGGGTCAAGATAGTCGTGATGTGTTGAACAGATCTCAGGAAAACTCAATCCACAAACAAAGAAACCAAGTCGAGAAATAAAACCAATACTCCTAGAGCCAATGGGTTAAGCAAGGGGGTCAGGGTGCAGCGTACGCACAAGGGCACGCACGCAGGGGAGCAGCGTACGCACAAGGGCACGCACGCAGGGGAGCTGCGTACGCACAAAAGACACGCACGCAGGAGAGCTGCGTACGCGAAAAGACACGCACGCAGGAGAGCTGCGTACGCACAAAAGCACGCACGCAGGAGAGCTGCGTACGCGAAAAGACACGCACGCAGGAGAGCTGCGTACGCGAAAAGACACGCACGCAGGAGAGCTGCGTCGCTCAAAAGCACGCACGCAATAGAGCTGCGTACGCACAAAAGCACGCACGCAAGAGAGCTGCGTACGCACAAAAGCACGCACGCAGGGAGCTGCGTACGCGTAAAAGCACGCACGCAGGGAGCTGCGTACGCACAAAAGTACGCACGCAGGGAGCTGCGTACGCGTAAAAACACGCACGCAGGGGCTTCTTCTCCATGGCTGAGAAGAGACTCCAATGTTTCCCAAAACTTCAGATCATCACAACTTGGCCATCCGAGCTCCAAATCCGGATTTCCAAAGTTCCAACCAGGGTGAAATGGAATTCTCTTCCACATGTAAACATCAAAACCCATAAAAATCCAACTTAAATAGATCAAAACCATGCAAAACCTAGATCTAGAGCAATGGAGACTCCAAATCACAAAATGCTAAGTTCTAATGTTGATCACCATGTCCTAATCTAGCAAATGGACAAATAAAATAGGGTTCTTATGTGGTGGCAAGGTGCACTTGCCTATGGGTTGGTGTTGTGTAGAGGAAGGAGAAGAGTGTTGTGTAGAGGAAGAAGAAGAAGAAATTAATGGAGGTTTATGAGGAGAGAGAAAAGGTTGGTGGAGTTTTAAAGAGGGTGGGATGTGGTGTGTTGAGGGTGGAGCATAGGCTAAGGTGTTCTAATACACAATAAACCAAACCAAACCAACCCAATCCAATTAAAACCGAGCCATGACAAAACCCAAAATACGAGAAATACCGAAATTCCACAAGTTGAGAAAAATAAAAATTACATGCCAAAATCCAGATACGAGTATAAATACGAAATACGGGAAATACGGGAAATGAGGGTGACATAAGGCTAACAACTAGAATAAATCCAGTAGTCATGAAGAGATTTTCCAGCTACAGGCAATCCCGTTATCTGGGCACCCCACTTGGGATCTGTAGCCTGCCGTCGAGTAGGGCACATTTCCAGCACACTGTTATGTGTTGCACCCTCTAAGTCACCTAAGGGTACATGCGTTTCCTGGACGATGTACCCACTTGAATTCAATCCTAATTGCGTCCGGATAGCCTGGATGGTCTGCAGGGCTTGTGGCTGTGGAACAATCTCACTGCATCTTGCTAGTAATTAGGCCTGTGATAACCCTAGTTAGTTAACTATCAAGTCGTACTCTTTGCTTGGCCGTGATTGATTGGATGGTGTCTAGTCCAGCTTTGTCTCGTCCCGATTCCGTATAAGGTTATGACATGACATGATTACTCGTACTTACTTTAATTCAATATCAAGATTATTACATGTCCTGATTTCTTAATTATCCTGCCGATAAATGGTGGGAGAATCCAAGTTCTGTTCAGACGAAGGGTTACAACCCCGATCCTTGTTTGGTTTACGGGTTGTAACCTGATTATCTGAATAGTCCCATGGATTACCTCATCGTATATCATCCTGTCATACTTTTCCATATTTTTTGTCTTTTATTTATAATTGTACTCTTATGCTGATTGCTGGTTTTAGTTCCTAAGTGAAGCCTCCTTGTGGCACTTGTTCTTTCTGGGGTCTGACCCAGCTGGTTTTGTATGGCCAGATACCAGAGCAGCTCCAGAGGATCTACCGAATCTCCAGCCACATGGTGACCACTAGAAGGAATCCTGGCAATGAGTGGGTTTATTTTTGCTCTCCCACTCTATTGTAAAATTATTCTTTTGAGGCGTTTAGCCGCCGAGCAAGTGTTAGCTCGTGTACATTTTACTTACTGTCTGCCCACGGGCTGTGACATGATTGGCAACCTAGGGTTGATCATGTATGACTAAACTCTTGCTAGTCCTCACATTTTGGTAACGACTAGCTTCATGATCAGCTGAATATGTAATGTTTGGGACACCTTACTATTGTATATTTGGTGATCTTACATCTTGTAATATTTACCTATTTGCTCGTGATTGAGACACTAGGCTTGTTATTGACCTTAAGAGACTGATGGCTTGTAGATAAACCCTCATATATCTAGACAGCCGTGACCGTATAGTGGAGTGGATCCCATTTCATTATACGTAGCTGGCTATGTCTGCCCCCGCTCTCCAGTATTTTGGTTCTGGGGCGTGACAGAGTATCAGTGTATCCTCGACACTCATCTTCGGTCCTTCCATTCCTGCCCTCTCTGCCACAGACACCAATGCCGAATCTAGTCTTTCCCGATCCAAGTACCACAGTCCATCATGCCAAGTGTCAGTCCCAAGTCTTCGTCCCGTTTCCTTCTCCTGAAAGATCACCTTAGGAATATCAAAAGAGACAATGCATTTTAGTTAGAGGATTATAGAACTAATGGACAAAAGACTGACTGGAAAAGAAGGAACATGCAAAACATTGGATAATTTTACTGAATCTGTATAATCGACAGTACTCTTACCGACCATTGGCTGGAAAGTACCATCGGTTGTTTGAATGCTATCCGCCGATGCAAGATGAGTGTAGGAAGAGAACTCACTAGCATTCTCTGTCACGTATCGAGACGCACCCAAATCGACAATCAAGTCCGACAATCTAAGTGAAGGCATAGATGCAAGGGAGAGTGAGTCGTCAGTACCTTCCGATGTATGGGCATACCTAGCAACGTTTCCTCTGGCGAAGAATGAGGTGGACGCCTCCTCGGTCCCACTCCTCATATCTCCATCGTTTGACGCTCTCTGCTTCCTCCTGAGTACCTCCTGCATTCCTAACAGTGCCTGATCCTCCTCAGTATATGCACCATCAGCTCCCTCCTCGCCTTCTGCTATCGGCAGGTTCGTCCGATAACCTTCTCAGCCACCCCGTCGACCCCCACGACCACGGTCACGTCCTCCAAACTGTCCACGTCTACCACGTAAATCTTTCTCCTTGGATGGTTTGGTGCAAGCATACCTCAGATGGTCCACCTCCCTGCAGTTGTAGCACTGTCGGGGCTCTCCCTTAGGTCATGTGCCGCCTGAATTGGCAGCCGCCAGTGCTGACTTCACTTTAAGAGGACCACCTGTCTATGCCTGCAGCTTGATGCGAGTCTCCTCCTGGATCATGTCCGAGATAGCCTCCTAAAGTATAGGGATCTTCGGTTGGGCTACAAGTAGTGATGTCCTCTGAGCAAACACTGCTGCCAGTCCCTTAAGAAATTTCATCGTCCTCTCCTGCAGACATACCTGTCTCTCCTTACACTTCGGGTCCTCGCAGCTCACCCAATCTGAGGAGTTATCGTAATCAAACCACAGATGCTCCAACTCCGTAGCATACTCCTGCACCGTCTTCTCCCCCTGTACCGTGTCGCCGATCTCCCCATTGATCTGAAAAATCCTCTAAGTTATTCCTCACACCATCATAGGTCTTCCTCAATTTCTTCCACACGTCATTCACCATCTCAAGGCCATCACTGTGGCAACGATCGACTGGACTAAAAGAATTGAGGAGCCAAATGTATACCACCGTATGAGTGGACTTCCACTCGTCGCGTCCTGCCGATCCCTCATCCGGCTCTGTCTTCTCTTCTGACAAGAAACCCTCCAGGTTCTTCCCTACGAGGGTTTTCCTCACCCGTCGTGACCAACTCAGGTAGGTAGCCGGTCCATCAAGCTTCAGATCGATGGAGGAAAGTTTCAACTTCGCCGGTGTTCGTATCGCGCTCTCACCAGACGACAACTTCATCAACGTTGCAACCTCCGCAGGGTCCAACTTCTTGATGACCTCCTCTATCGATCCTCCTCTTCTCCGATCACCTCACACCCGTCCCACAATTCATGTTCGTCCTCTTCGTCCTCTCCTAGACCCAATCATGTCTCTCCCCCATCGGATCTAGATCTTCGATGTCAACGTCTGGAATGACCCGTGGGGAGACGCCGGAAACCGCGGCAGAAAGCTCATGCGGGCTCCGCGAGAGTTGCGGCTTCGCGGTGGTGGTGGCGGCAGCATTGGCGGTGGTGGCGGCGGTAGTGGCACGACAGCGGTGGTGGCGGCTAGGGTTTGGGAGCGGTTGTAGCGGCTAGGGTTTGGGCTTTGATACCATGTTGAATATTTAGGAGTTATATCTTTATTGATAATCTCTTGGCTATATATAGCCTTACAATCCTCCATCTCACATAAAACCCCATAATACATTCTAATATACCAACAATTTTAGATCCTGTGGTACCTTGTTGTAGCTCTGGTTTGGCTGAAAAACCAAATGGTTTAAGTTGTTTGCCCATCTCATTTTTCACCTTTGGTGCATTCTGTCAACGTAATAAATATCGGAAACTTGTTTAGAAATTAGAAAAGGAAGGAATGGGATAAAGTTTTAGATGTTAAGAAATAAAACAGGGAAAGATTTCAATAATCTAGCTGTAATATAGTTCAAATAAATGCAAGAGGCTTTGCAGTACTTGAAGTTGTAATGGACCTAAAGAAGGCAGTAGGCGTTAACAGGTTTCTAAAGCCATACCTTCATTGTGGAGTAAAAAAACGTTTCCTTCTAAAATCATCATCATCATCCTCTAAGGTTTCTCCATCATAATGAGGTTGGCTATGGGAGCATAACAAATCTCCATGAAAGATTTGACACAAGTTTTATAATTGGTTGTCAACCTGACGTCAACCCTCGATATTGGTGTCAAATTCCTAGCCAAGGTAGATATGAGCATGAGAGGATCACGCCATAGAATCTTGGTGGCTAGTTGGCAGGTAGATAAATCTACCTTTTTGATATGCAATTTAAGCTCATGCAACCATGGATCACCCTCTAAGTTCCCCTAGACTGTAAGGAGTTTAGGCGAAGAGGTTAGATGATATGATTTGCTATTGGGAATTGCATTCACTTCATGACACATTAAGGCAAGGAATGACAATTCCATCTATCCATAAATTTAAAACATTTATCCATCTTAAAGTTACTACTTTAAAAGCTATCTATTGCTGCTGTATTTTGTCCACAAGAAATTAAATAAGAGAGAATATTTATTGCGGGTTTCAACATTGTTGAATTTTATTCCATTCAAAACTAATAGGAAATAACAAACTATGCATAAAATTATATGCATAAACGTATAAAAATAAAAATAAATCTATTTCTCATTAAATCTTTATTATTTTTTAGCTTTCCAAAACTAGGAACTCCAACCTAAAACAATAGATAATGTCCGTATATGCTCAATTCTCACTGAACTTCTGTGTTGTATTTGGAGTAGATAATAATATCCTTAAAAGTTATGCAACTTTGAGAAGACCTTTTACTTCATCCGTGTTATCATTCGGTTCTCAGTTCAGTTGAGAAACAACTTTACTTGTCACCTGGTCGGTGGGACATGGCGTACTATTACTCCTCTTTTGATATTAAGTTGCTTGTGCATGTTTCTTATTGTTTTTTTTCTAAATAAATATATACTAATTTGATGAGCATTTGTCCTTCAGCTCCACACAGAGCGTTGGATTGCTGTCCTACACATTTTTGAGGAACACCGGGAAAGAGGATATCATAGTTCCTATGGTGAGTATATCTATGAATCATTTGATTCTATTTCTCAATGTGTCTATCATATCTATGTAAAAAAGAGGACATCATAGTTCCTATGGTGAATATGTCTATGAATCTTTTGATTCTATTTCTGCTGTATTTCTCAATGTGTCTATCATATCTATGTAATACTTTTGATCCTATGGTTTCTTTATCTTAAATGCATATTATGTTTACTATACATTGGATTTTTCTAGAATTGAAACTTGTGCCATTGAAAGTATATTGCTGCTATAATACACAACTATTGATTAAGAATATGGAATCCCATGTAAGATTTGGAGAAGGAAGATGGAAGTAGCTCCAAGGGAAGGTTATGAATGTTGACTTTACTGGTTTATGAAATTAATATTGGAACTATTTTATCATACACACCATGTTGTGAGCTATTCTATTTCATCTAGTTTTACTCAAGATGTGAATAATTTGATCATTTGTCTTTCGGATTTACAGATTGACTATGAGAAAGGAGGAGATGTTTGGAATAAAATGACACGATCAACTTCAGATATTTGGAAGAACAATTTGGAATCAATTCTACTATGGTCTCCATATTACAGTGAAGCTGATCTCCTTCATCAGGTAATTGCGCTGCATTGCAGTGCCTTAATTTCAAACAATTCTGTTAGCTGTAACTTAATATAATTTTCCTATTCTTTTCTTTCTTTGCAGCTTAATTTAATAGGTAATCAGGGTACCCGGATAGTTATTTACAATCTATGGGACGATGACCAAGGGGAGCTGGAACTTGATTTTGATGCCGACAAACATGTAATTTGATTCTTCATTCACTTGGCTGCAAAATTTCTTCTTGCACCAGCCAAAGTTTGCTACAGTGCCTATTACATCTTTCTTCTCATTGATGAGTAGGAATTTCTCTAACCAAGTCAATCCATGGTGTCTGAGATGACAGGACATTCAGGTTAGAGGTTGCAATCGTGATGAGAAAAAGATTCAAATGGCAAAACAGTTCCCAAACTCGAGGCATTTCCTTACATACAGACATTCATTAAGGGTATTCTTGTGTATTCCTTGATATTCTACATCATTGCATGGAATTTTTGTAGCAAGAAATTTTATGCTCTCCATCTATAATAAGGAACACAATCAAACTTGTATTTCTTGAATGTTAGAGATTGTATCATGTAGAGACATTCATCTACAAAATTTGATATTCGGTTGAAAAGTAGGGTATTCATCTACGAATGTATGTGCATATTTAACTTGTGAGTACTTTTGTAAGCCAGATTTCTTATATTATTAATCTACTATATGCAGAGTTATGCATCAATTCTCTATCTCAGAATCCCGTCTGGCTTCAGAATGATTCTCCGTGGGAAAGAAATTGAACACCACAATATTGTGAATGATATGATGATGAAAAGCAATTATACTTATAGGCCACAACCAGGTCCTGATGGAGTCTTAAAGGATCCAAATGTAAGATATCTTTAACTGCTTATACGTGTTTGGTTTAATCTAGAAGGTCTTCCCAGAATCGTAGTGATACCTGCTTGTATTTATTATCAGATGGTTGCTGTCGTGACGATGGGTTTTGTGAAGGATGCAAAAGATCATATCGATGTTCAAGGATTTAATGTATATCACAAGAACCGACTAATAAAGGTGTGTTTTCCTATCAAATGCTTGTCATGGTTTTGTGTTCTTTCGCTGTGGATACAACACAGCTTCATAGACATATTTTCTCAAAATTTTCTGGAGTTATTTATAGAAGGCTAGAGAGATATATTACCGAGTGAGGAGAATATTGTTTCATAATTTCATTGAGTTAGGAAAATACTAAGTTTATGATCTTCTCCAAGTGATTAGTCATTTGGCTAAATACAAAGCTTAACTTGATAAAAAGAAAAGAAGCTTAGTCAATTTTATTGTTTTCAAGAGATTTCATATGAAGGTTAATTTCGTTGTTATCCATCTTGAAATTCACTTAAATGATTGCATATATGTATCATTCTTTCTCCTTTTATTCTTCCTGATTTGATCGTAAGGTTGATAGAGTAAGGAGACAATGAATGTTGCAAAAATAGTGTGCTGTAAGAGTCAATATACTATGTACATGACCATATTTATTATCCAGTATCTGACTATTGGCTTCTTGAGTGTACGAAATAATAAGACATTTGAATTAGGTTTGGTTTGATTTGGTGGAAAGGTGAGGAGATAGGAAAATCAAATTTGATCCTATGTATAACGGGATCCTGTTTCTACATGAGACTTTCATTTTCATTTTCCTCCTTTCTGTCACTTTCCACCCAACCAAACAACCTTAATCATAAGCATGCAGCTTTATCTGAGTAAGTTTGGATAAGGCTATTGTTGCACTAAGGACCAGCCTTTTGTGTGTGTTTCTCTGTAAGTTTGGTATGAATTATTTTTGTGAGAATCGTGGTTGCAACCTTCATCTTATTACTTTGACAAGTTAGATGATTGCTTATGTGGGTGCCTCACCTCAGGGTTTTAAAACCTTAAATGTATTAAATGATTTGCCATATCTATATATGATACTTCTTTATAGTTATTAACTTATTGTTGAGAATCAATAAGGGACTTTTAGTCCCACATCGGAATATGTTATATGTAGAGGAGCTAGACTCCCTATAAGTAGTGAAGTAGTCCATCAATAAAATAATCAATCCATTATTTTCTACATGGTATCAGAGCCATAACTGTCTCTCTCTCTCCACAAAAAAAAAAAATTAACCTCCCCCCCCCAGCCGCCCCCCCCCCCCCCCCCCCCACCCCCTCCCAGGCCGCCCCCTCCCCCCCCAAGCCGTCCCCCCCACTCCCAGCCCCTCTCCTGCCGGCCCCCCCCCCCAAGCCGTCCCCCCCACACCCAGGCCGCCCCCCCCCCAAGCCGCCCCCCCACCCCCTCCCAGGCCGCCCCCCCAAGTCGTCCCCCCAACCGCCAGCAGCCCTCCCCTCCACCCCCCGCCCCCCAGCAGTCCCCCCCACCCCCTCCTCCCTCTCTCTCTCTTGACATAGACACCCTAACCCTAGCCCTAGCCCTAGCAGCCCCATCCACACCCTAACCCTAACCCTAGCCGCCTCTTTTTTTTACAAAAAAAAGGCGTATTTCGAATAGAGACGGCTGTCAAATGCTTTATTTGCACAATCTCTGTTCCTCGCTTACGCCGTTTGGAACTAACAAATGCTTTATTTGTTATTCCTTCTTCACATGGGATCTATATAGAGACTGATCATGTCTTCTCTGGTGTCCTGACGTGTTTACTTTACATGCGCGCGCCGGTGCTGGACAAGTTAGTAGCGCATTAGTAAAGTCTCTGGCGTTGAAGACGACGACGTAGACGGCGAAGACGACGAAGACGACGACGTTGGGTCAGTTGCAGACTCCGACGACGACGAAGAAGACGACGAATAGGGTTCACAGTTGAAGACGCCATGGATTCGATCAGTGACAAACTGACGGCCGAAGAGATGAAGGCCTTGGTTGATGATATCTTATCAAAGAGATTAACCGAGGCAACCCCACGTGTGATCCATACTGAGGTGGATTCGTCACCTTACAAAATGGGGAAGCTGGAGAAGCTGGAGACGAAGTTGGAAGGAACGTCCAACTACTTGAAGTGGTCGCGATAGGCGATGCGGACGCTGAAGGGACGTAGCTTGGTTGGCTATGTCACTGGCCAAGCCAAGGTGCCAGCCGATCACTCCGCAAAGGAGTTTGCTGTTTGGGAGATTGTCAACAACGTAGTAGCTGGGTGGTTGACTGCCTCATTAACCGACCAGGTGTCGGGCAATGTCGAGGCAATGGAGGCTGCTACGGATATATGGCGGACTCTAAAAGATATGTACTCCGGCTCGGGCAACCCTATGCGGGTCTTTCAACTACAAGATGAACTCGATAGGGTGACCCAAGACGAACGTACCATCTCTGAGTACGCAGTCCTGTTGAAGAAGTACTGGTCTGATCTGGATCATTATGATCCTCTTGGGATGGAAGATGCACAAGTCGAACCGGCGTTCGCTAAGTACTTTCAGACGTTCTTGGCTTATATTTCGCGGCAGCGTATGATGAAATTCCTGAAGGGACTACACCCTGTGTTTGAGCAGAGACGGAATATCCTCCTATCCCAACCCACGCTTCCGACCTTGGAAGAAGCTATAGCCGTCATGACACAGGAAGAAGCTCGACTGAAGTTGATGCCCAACAAGGGCTCCCACCAGGGGGAGCGAGCCGAGGTTGAAAAGTCTGCCCTTGCTGCCTTCAATCAACCTCCATCTGTTGGTGGTGTTTGCCACAATGTGGTGACTCCAGACATTACATCCGATTTTGTCCAAAACCCTTGCAAAATCAGTCTACTGATCGAGGACGGGGTCGTGGAGGCCGACGTGGTAGTAGAGGAGGATATGCTGGTAGACGGGGAGGACACAAAGCGAATCTGGTGGAGGAAGGGGGAGAGAATCAACTGGCTGAAATAACCCCGCTTGAGCGGGAGTTCCTTGAGAAATTGTGAGGCACAAAGCTGGGTTCGGCCGACAGTCCTGGGGTGTCTTCTACCTCGGGGGATCTCAGGAGTTGCTTTGCCCAAACCAGCACCGGTAATCCTGCCCGTGCTCTTGCATCAGTCCATCAGCCAGGATGGATAATTGACTCTGGGGCATCTCGCCATGTCACGGGATCCCGTGGTGCGTTTCAGGACTATACTCACCTACCATTGCCGGAGAGTATTCAGACCGCTGATGGTACATCCAGCCCTGTAGTGGGTAAAGGCACTGTCGTATGCTCCCCTTCCATCACTCTAACCAATGTCTTACATGCTCCATCTTTTTCTGTCAATCTTCTATCCATTAGTGCCATTATACTTGATCTTAACTGTACTGTTTCCTTTGACATTCCTACGGTGACTTTTCAGGAGAAGGGGACAGGACGACGACTTGGGACTGGCACATGGCGTAAGGGGCTGTGGTATTTAGACAGAACTGGACTGGACAACGCATTGGCATCCTTGGTCGCAGCCGCACCACCAGAAGCTTCATGTCGCAGTGTTAAAGCCGACTTGCTACTCCACCACCAGCGTGTCGGTCATTCCTCTTTTCAAGTTATTAGTCGAATGTATCCGTCCTTATATCAAAGGGCTGATAAAGAAAAGTTATTTTGTGATGCTTGTGAGTTGGGAAAATATACCAGAAACTCGTATGTGAGCTCGGGGAATAGGAGTTCAGCTGCTTTTGACATGATACATTCGGACGTATGGGGCCCTTGTCCTACAACCGGAATTAACGGCTTTCGATGGTTCGTCACCTTTATTGACTGTTATACCCGCGTGACATGGGTCTACCTTATGAAGAATAAAAGTGACATCCTTGAGGCCTTTCGGGACTTTCATCGACGGGTGGAAACACAATATGGCGCAAAAATTAAGTGTTTTCGGTCTGACAATGGGACGGAGTATACTAATAAGCGGATTGCTGAGTATTTTTCCACTCATGGAATACTACATCAAACTTCATGTGCTTATACTCCGGCACAAAATGGTGTGGCTGAACGAAAGAACAGACACCTGCTAGAAGTCGTACGGACGATGATGCTGGCTATGAATGTTCCGAAACACTTATGGGGGCAGGCTATATTGACGGCCTCTTATCTCATCAACAGAATGCCATCTCAAGTATTGGACTGGAAGACACCGTTGGAGATGCTACTGGGGCAACTACATACACTGTTCCACCGAAAGTTTTTGGGTGTGTGCTTTGTCCAAGATAATAGGCCAGGCGTTGGCAAACTGGATCCTAGGGCAGTTAAATGTGTCTTTGTCGGTTACACGGCGACTCAGAAGGGATATGCCTGTTGGAGTCCAGTCGAGCGGAAGATGTTTGTCAGCATGGACGTTACATTCAGAGAACTCGAACCATACTATGGTTCGGATGAAGGTTCAGCATTTGGTGACACACCAAACACAGATGGTGTTCGATGTGAGGGGGAGATAATAAGCCCAAATGTGGTCGTCGGATCGGTTCCGTGTCCGGTTGTAGAAAACTGGACGAAAGGGGGAGAGCACAGTGACTCAGATACAGAGAATGAAGAAGACGATACATATGTTACGCAGGGGGAGCAGCAGACAAGAGAAAAGGAGCTCCAAGTCTACAGAAGGAGACAACAGAAGTCCAGTACTGTGCCTATGCCGTGCCCTGTGCCTACTGTACCAAGTCCCTCGTCTACTCCTGCTCCAACTCCTGAAGATGTTGCCCCCGCACTGAATCACTCGGATTCTGATGCGGATCTCTCCGACTCGGATGGTATGATCTCTCCACCACCTATTATTCCCTTAAGGAGATCTTCTCGCATCAATGCGGGTAAGGCTCATGCTCGTTTTGATGATTACGAACATGACATTGTCAACTTCTTGTCTTATTCTAACATTTCTTCGAATTATCGAGCCTTCATTGCATCGTTAGACTCTACTTCGTTGCCCAAGTGTTGGCAGGAAGCAAAGAAAGATCCAAGGTGGAAAGCTGCAATGATGGAAGAACTTGGGGCACTGGAGAAAAATAAGACATGGGAGCTGGTTCCATTACCCAAAGGGAAGAAAGCTGTGGGATGCAAATGGGTGTACACAGTGAAAGAGACGCCATAAGGAAAAGTAGAGCGATACAAGGCGAGGTTGGTTGCAAAAGGATTCACACAGTCATATGGAATAGACTATGATGAGACGTTTGCCCCAGTAGCAAAAATGAGCACCGTGAGAACTCTGGTCTCCATTGCAGCGAACTATGGGTGGAAGTTGTACCAGCTGGATGTGAAGAATACCTTTCTTCATGGGGACCTGCAAGAAGAAGTATACATGGAGCTCCCGCCAGGGTGCTACGCGACGGAATCAAACGGAGGGACGTCGCAAGGAAAGGTGTGTAAACTGAAGAAGTCGTTATACGGGCTCAAGCAATCTCCTCGAGCCTGGTTTGACAGATTCAGAAAGGCTGTTACAGGCATGGGATACCGTCAAACAAATGCAGATCATACGGTCTTCCTCCAGCATGCAAGAGGCCACATCACTATACTTGTTGTATATGTGGATGATATAGTGATCACAGATGATGATGAAGTCGAGATCACTAAGCTGAAGTCAAAACTCGCGAAGGAGTTTGAAGTGAAGGATTTAGGAGCGATGAGGTACTTTCTAGGTATCGAGGTGTGTGAAGGCGAACAAGGAATTGTTCTCTCACAGAGAAAATACATACTAGATCTGCTGAAGGAGACATGAATGCTGGGATGCAAAGCAGCAGTCACTCCAATTGACCAGAAGTGCAAGTTGGGAGCAGAAGCAGGAGAGCCAGTTGATCGTGAAAGATATCAACGACTTGTAGGGAGATTGATTTATCTGGGGCACACTCGTCCTGATATCTCATTTGCGGTAAGTGTAGTGAGTCGCTACATGCATGATCCAAGAAAGGGTCATATGGAAGCAGTATTTCAGATCTTGAGATATCTGAAAGGAACGCCGGGAAAGGGGCTACGGTTCAAGAAGAATGGACGCATAGAAGTTGAGGGATACTGTGATGCAGACTGGACGAGCTGCATAGACGACAGAAGGTCTACCACGGGATACTGTATTTTTGTAGGAGAAAATCTGGTCTCATGGAGAAGCAAGAAACAGTCAGTGGTAGCACGGTCGACAGCTGAAGCAGAATACAGAGCAATGGCTCTGGGAGTGTCAGAGTTGCTGTGGGTGAAAGCATTGCTGACAGAGTTGCAGCTGGATAAGGGAGCACCATTGCGTCTTCTAAGCGATAGTCAAGCTGCAATAAGTATAGCTAACAATCCAGTTCAGCACGACAGAACGAAGCACATCGAGATTGATCGATTCTTCATCAAGGAGAAGCTGGAACAAGGGATATTGAAGATTGACCATCTCCGCTCAGAAGAACAAGTTGCAGACTGTCTGACTAAGGGTCTTAGTTCATTAAGTCTGTCAAAGCTATGTAACAAGATGGGGATGATCAATATCTATCGCCCATCTTGAGGGGGAGTGTTGAGAATCAATAAGGGACTTTTAGTCCCATATCGGAATATGTTATATGTAGAGGAGCTAGACTCCCTATAAGTAGTGAAGTAGTCCATCAATAAAATAATCAATCCATTATTTTCTACACTTATTATCCTAGTATAATTTCTTGACAAGGATATTTTGGTGTGTTATTCCGGAATTTTATGATTGATAGTTTGTGCATTTATGAATCCCAGCCTTTCTGGAGGGTTTGGAATGCTGCAGGAAGTGATGGGCGTGGAGTTATAGGTATGTTCTTCATAATGTTGTTGAACTGTAATCACCTTTCAAGCAAAATTTATATGCTAATACTTTATGCTGCACAGGTCTATTGGAGGCCAATTTTGTTGCACCGGCTCATGATAAACAAGGTTTCGAACGGACAACTGTCCTATCAAGGCTTGAAGCGCGTTTGATTAAGTTGCAGAAAGAATATTGGTTTGTACATTATCTTCCTGTTGTTTCTTTCACAAGAAGTAAAAGTTTATGTTTAAACATCTTTCTCCACGTTTCATGCTCAGGTCTACAAAGTGTCATAAAATTGGATATGCTCCTAGGCATCGCAAGAACGTTATAAATCGCTCAGATGATAAAGGTACTTAAAGCTTATGCGACTTTTTTGAACATTCTGCATCTATTTGTACTTACATATGTGAATATAATCATTTAAAACGAATCATTCTAAACATCTTTTTGGCAATCTGGTGACATACTATTTTACAGATAGCTCACCTGAAGCTCCTCAGCCATCATCTAAGGGTTCTAAGAAGGATCCTTTTCCAAGCAATGTATCTCCTGATCTCAGAAAAGAAGATCCAGCTAGGCAGAAAATTCCTAATGCATCTGTTTTACATTCAACTTATAGTATTGCGGAAAATTGTACTTCTAATAATTTAAATGGGAAGTGGTTCTCTCAAACTGTTCAATGCCATGAAAATGGTTCAGCTGTTGAGTACTCTATACAGCAGGTGATAAATGAAAATAATGCCTTGAAAATCAGGTGAATGTACAACTTATATGATGTAAAAATGACATTTGCTTTACCATTATCAATTTGTTATCAAATCATTGTCCTCAATTTTTATAGATTAAAGCATTTGGAAGAGAAGTTGTTGCAAGACTTGCAATATGAAAGAGAGAGAAATAAAACCCTCTCCGAGCAAGTAAGTTATCCATTCCTTGGGTTTTGTCCATTATTTTCTTGTTTATACTTTGCAACTTCTGATAGTTTTTTTGTAATCAAAGTTATGATGTTGTTTCTTTAACTTTTGTAGGGTAGGCTTCATACTATTTTTCTTTCTTTTTTCGTTAAAGAAAAATTTATGCTCAGATGTTTTGAAACTTCTGAAAACTACTTATATTATAGTTATTCAAATATGTGTTTGAGAATAGTGTAGGATCCACATTTTAAGGTATTGTTTTATTCTACGTGACTTTTGGCATACGAGGAAGTAGTTTCTTGTACTAGGCTTAAATTTTAGAATGCTGGATTGTAAATAGTTTTAATATGTAGGGAAGCTTTTATAGTTCTGCAAAAGCATAGAAGGGCATATGCTAAATGCTATAGCCTATGGGACTTGTATATATCATGATTTGACGAAAATGTAACACAGAATGTTCTTTCTAGAACTCACTAACTAATAGTCACTATGGTTATGTTCCAACTTACATTGCATTCCTAAAGCCATTTATATATCTTCTTTTAACTTTGTATATATGGTTTATTCATGAAAGTTTTATCTATTTTGATTAAAGAAGTCAAATTTTTTTCGTTCAAAAAACCTGTGAAGGAGACACTCAGCCGACTAATTTTGGTTTATAATTGTTTAAAGAAATTAGCATTCGCTACATTTCCTCATGAATTTCTTATCCGGTATACCAGCTTGCAACTAAAGTTAGAGAGCTGGAAGTGGCAAAGGAACAGCAAGAGGCTATGATCAACATATTTCAAGAAGAAAAATTCAGGCGTGAAGAAGAGGAGAACAATTTGAAGAAGAAGCTGATGGTGAGAATGATCAGTACTATGCTTCTTAGTCAGTCTTTTATACTGCAAGCTTCGGATACGAAAATACTTCTTTTCCTTGCCTTGCAGGAAGCTTCTTCTACCATACAACAACTGGCCAGTGGGATTATATTGAGCAGGGAAAGCTAGGATGCAGGTGAACCTGACGATTTGATTCATCCTTCCAAGAGCTTAAGTTCTCAATTAACAGCTTGACAATGGTGGGTCATTTTGGCATCCTGAGCAGCTAACCACCAAAAATCTAATGTTCAATATAGCTCACAAACTTGATTTTCTTAATATCCATCAAGTTCTAGATAAGCCCAGATTTGAAGGATTACTTGTAACATAGATTTGTATTCGTTAGCGTTATCCAAACAAGACAATATATGTAGTTGTCATCATATTTGATGGCAAAGTTGATTATATCAATTATATATTTTAAAGGTGATCATTTTTTGGTTGTGATGTTGGACAAGTGAGAGATATGGCTTGTTGTGTAACTTTTTTATGCTCCATATCTAGCCCATTTCTTACGCGAGAATTGCTTCACTCAATCACCAGCCTTTTCAATCGTTGGCTGCTTTTCTGAACGAAACACTCGGCTAAGGGCAGACGACTGCATAAGCCCGCATTCACTGCTGCACTTGATCCAACTGTCACGGGGACATGGGAAGACGACCGAATAGGGGATTGAAGGGATGGTGATTGAGCAAAAGTACTGCTCATCCTATATGTTCATGTAATTCAAATTTACAAACTGCAGAGAAATTAAGAAGAATATTTGGGTGGAAATATTATGCAACTGGTCGTTTCAAATGCCCCCAACTGAAACCTTACCAATCAATGGTCATGTTGCTAACGTAGATTGGGTTTGGTATTTGAAACATACCATTGAACATTTGTTCCCATACAACATTCGTTGCTTACAGTATTTCTTGTTGTAACTGGTGTTACGAATAGTAAATGAAGTTGCAGAATTTACAATTCTATTAATTACTGTAAATATAACTTCGTTATTAGGTTGTGATTTGAATGACAATGAACAAGAGGAAATGAGTGTAGTAAATGTTTCTCTTCCTCTTTCTCTTCTTCTATGTTTTTTTTCCCCAAATCTAGGGGTTTCTTCTTATTCTTAGATTTCATGTTTATTTCATGTAATTTTAAACATCACTTTAGTAGATTTTAGGTTATTTATTGAATCCCCAATGGATGTTTTTTTGAAATTCGAATCCAATTTTAGCGGTTTCGAACTTCAGAAATAAACACATACCCGTTGCGGACCACAGAAGACGGTCAAAATTAGGATTGCCAAAATTTTGGCAATTCTAAAATAGAAAAGTTCTCGTATAGGACTGCAAAAAATTTGGCAGTCCTAACTATTGTTAGGACTGCCAAAATTGACAATTTTAATAGAAACTTCTCTGTATTAGAACTGTCAATTTTTTTTGCAATTCTAAGATGTCCCCTAAAAAATTTAAAAGGATATTTTTTTATATTTAAATATGACCATCATTTTAAGAATCTTGTGATGCCTTCTAAGAATGGTTGTTGTGCTTTTAGTAAAAAGCCATGTTATTTTATCAAAAGTTTTGGAACTTAGTTAAAAAAATGATCAATGTGATGGCACTCTTTCTTGAACTATAGGAAGGGAGGTTAACATGTTTAACTATCTACGTGTGGATTAGAGCATCGTTAGCATGGCCCAACCCAGTTTCTAGATTCTAAATTTAAAATGTAGGAGCTTATTTTGCAGAATAGTAAAATCCATCATAGGTTTTAATTTCTAGATTTTCAGGCTCAACCAACCCACAGGAGCTATAGGTTGGGTCTGAGAATTTCTAGATTCAGAATATAGAAAATTATTTTGTAGAATAGAAGTCCAATTTGGAGCCCAATTCTAGTATCATCATTTGGTCCGAAGTTCATGGGTACCCGAAAAGTCCGTCCGGTCCGATGGGCCAAAGTCCGATCGAGTCCGATCATTAGGGTAGTCCGACTCGGTCCATATTAGTATAGGCCCGGACTTGGACTATGCATCCGTCCGCCCGAGCCCAGCCCGAGGTCCGACCGATACAAGCTTGGACTATGCATCCACCCGAATCCGGCCCAAGGCCAAATGATGATCCTTGACCCTGATCAGTTCACATTACTTTGTAACTTTTCTTATATATCCACATTGATTAGGAGCATAAGAGCCTCACAATTATGGACTTTGTACCTTTCTGTTGTTCTTTGAATCTTTCTACAATTTGTTGTTTTTCGGTGAACAATTGGAAAAGAAGGCCCGGCCCGGCCCGGTCCGGCCGAATGCCGATCCCTAATTCTAGATTTACATTATTTTTTTTCTTATTTTAATTTTTGACCACACAATCTTTGGGACCAAAGCTCATTTTATCATTTTCTACTATTCTCATACAACCCCAGCCCATTCTACATTTATGGTCTGCTTGGATTGAGGGTTAAGAGAGTTAAGTGAGGAAAAGTTAAGTGAGGAAAAAATAAAATCATGCTTGGTTTGAGGGTGGGGGTTTAGGAGGGAGAGTTATAGAGGGTTAAGTGAGGGTTTATTTCACCCTCTTTTGTCCATTTTTTTTAACCCCCCAAATCGGAGAATTAACGAGGGTGATTGAGAGATTTTGTTTAAAAAGTCATAAATATACCTTATTTGTTTTATAAAATATCATAATTTTTTCTCTATTTTTTTCTCAACATGTTAAACCGTATCTTCCTAATTTGTGAAGATATTTTGACAAGTTTTAATTAAAATTTCAATCAAATTTAATTTTATGACATATGTAATAAGGTTATTTTGATAAGTATAATATTTTTATTAATCATTCTCTCACTCAAAACCTCCAATCCAAGTAAGAGTTATTAAACACCCCCGCCTTAACTCTCTCTCCAATCCAAACAAGGTTCTATGTATTGACTCTACTCCCCCTTGCTTAACTTTCCCTCATTTAACCCCACTTTAACTCTGCTTATTTTTTTCCCCTCAATCCAAGCAGACCCTAACTTCTTTTCCAAAATGTTGAACCTCAAGATAAAATTTTGAGCATCGTCTACTAATGATGCTCTTAGAGACTTTAGGCTTATTAGCCCAGTGAGACCCAAGTTATAGCTCATGTGGGTGGGTTGGGACCATCATTGAACTCCAATTGAACTTTACTATTATACAAAATGAGCTCCTACATTCTAAATCTAGAATCTAGAAATTGGGACAGGCCTTACTATTGATGCTCTTACATAGAACTTCATATTTTGCCTCAAGTTGCAAATCCTTTAACACAACATATTCTTTCTGCACAATGCAAACGGCATTCCCTTGAAAGCAAAAGAGATGAAATAAATCACAAGAACATATTTTTTTAGGGAAAATTTATGAAATGCCCAAAAATTGTAAAAGTTTTATGAAAAACCCACCGCAAAATAACATTTTATCGCGTGCCCAGAATTAGCGAAAAATATATAAAGGGTGTTCTGAATGACCATGTTGCCCTTCTAATTTATTGAAAACACCCCCGAACCCTACTCTTCAAAAAAAATGTTTCGATACTTCCTCTTCTTCCATAGGCTGCTCACTTTCGAATGTAGGTTTTCTCCTCCAAAATCTTCAAACCTTACTTCAAAAACTCGTCGAAAAATTTCGGAAAGGCCGACAAACGGTAAAATTGTTAAAATGGAGGTCCAAACATCATTTTTTTGTGATTCTAAATTTTCGGACAGCCGACAAACGAAAAAGTTATTTATCTCGGGCGCTCCTTTTGCGACAAATCGGACCTCGTTTCGACCTCCCAGTCAAAAGTTATAGCCATCCAAAGTTTCAACTGGCAATAAAATGCAGGAGAATGGTCATTCTCCGTGGTAATATCACGGAGAATGACCATTTCCGTGCTAAAACCACGGAGAATGGCAATTCATCGTGGTAATATCACGGAGAATGGCAATTCTCCGTGTTAATATCACGGAGAATGGTCATTAATCTCCTTGTTAAATTGACAAAGAATTGCCATTCTCCGTGTTAAAATGACGGAGAATGGCCATTCTCCGTCATTTTAACACGGAGCCATTCTTCGTTATTTTAACACGGAGAATGGCCATTCTCCATGGTTTTAGCACGGAGAATGGTCATTCTTCGTCATTTTAATACGGAGAATGACCATTCTCCGGGGTTTTAGCACGCATTCTCCGTTATTTTATCACAGAGAAGTCATTTTAACACGGAGAATGGCCATTCTCCGTGGCTTTAGCACGGAGAATGGTCATTCTCCGTCATTTTAACACGGAGAATGGCCATTCTCCGTGGGTTTAGCACTCATTCTCCGTCATTTTATTACGGAGAATGGCCATTCTCCGTGGTTTTAGCACGGAGAATGGCTATTCTCCGTGGTTTTAGCATGGAGAATGATTGAGAACAGTTGACAGAAACCCAATTTTTTGTGAAAAAAATTTGTCAGGAATAAAGATTCAAGAGTTTTCGTTCTTCTTTCAAAACGATGCTAACTCTTATAAAAAAGAAGAAGGAGATCTTCTCTCCACAATTGACCTAATCGCCGGAAAATTTTAAATCTCTATACGATGATGATGATGATGATGATGATGATGATGATGATGATGATGATAATGATGATGATGAGCGATGATCAGAGTTCGACTGAAGAAAAGCACAATGAACTACGAACGATCTTTACGATCTCTGCTGAAGATGAGAGCAATGGAATCCAGATTTCTCGTGAAGAAGAAGAAGAAGATGAAAATCGAAAATCGCAATATAAATCTGAGTTTGTGCGAAGGGGTAGTTATGGTATTATCAAAATGGCAATTTTGTAAATACAGAGCATCTAAAGGGAATCTTGGAATATTAACATGAAAATATATAATTCTGGACATTTTATAAAACCTACCCTGTGGGTGGGTTTTAATAAAAATTGACCCCAAAATTGGGTATCTCAGCAATTTACATATTTAAATATTACATCTCACCCCAACACTTTATTTTTCTATACATTTATATTCATATCCTTATGAAGAGGTTGTAGGCTTTATTTGTGCGCTTTATTTGTGATTCCTGAAAGCCCGTAACTTTTTTTGATATGTTGAACTGTTGAAAATAGTCATGCACATTCTCTTGTTTACTCTATTAATTGTAAGAGAGATTTGGAGAAATTATCGCAGAATTTTGCTCTATTTATCTCCAAAATACCTGCAATATTGTTTAGTAAAAATATACCTTGTTTGTGATATCCTCTTAAGTAGCATTAGATAAATATCCTGCATTTGTATAACTCAGTCATCAAAAATAATTAATGGGCATTATGTCATTCCAGTATATGTGTGTAGATGCATATCAGCATATTCACATAAAATATTGTGCTGAGTGAATGACAATAAAGAATTTATATTTTAAATATGGTGCTTCAGGACCAAGAACATGTTCTTTTGGTCGTAACGGATCCTATTAACATGACCATTTTAGGTATATTATTCATATTAATTCTTCAGAAGATTTACCTCTACAGGAGATTATCTCTACATGAGATTAATATTATCTCATCTCTACAATAGATTAATATTATCACTTCAAGGGATTATAGTAGATCTCTTCTAGAGATTCATCTTTTCATAAGATTACATGAGATCTCTTCTGAAGATTTATCTCTTCTAGAGTCTATCTCTTATGAGCTATTTTCGGGAAATTTCGATCTCTTCGGGAGATTTTCGATCTCTTCGAAAGATATTATCATATATTCCATCTCTTCAGGAGATTTTCTCTTCATGAGATTTTCTCTTCATGAGATATTTTAATCTTTTCAAGAGATCTTCTTTTCAGGAGAAAGAGGTCTTCTCTTTAGGAGGTACTCTATAGACGACCATTTTGATAAATTTGTTCAGGGATTCCTTCATAAACTCAAGGAGTCTATCATATTCTTCTGGATAGTTTAATCCATATACGGCCCATTTGTAGATCTTTCGGGGATAACATGATAAATTTTAAATCCTTTAAGGATATACCTTAAAATTTTAAATCCTCGATCTTTGAGGATATATCTTATCGTCTAAATTATCATGATCGTAGAATATATTTATTCATATTCTATTTATGATTATTTCGAGAATCCTTGAGCTAACATTGCTCTTATACATTTGGATCTCTATTTGTTAGAAGAATAATGTTATTTGTCCCTCCAAATTGTCCCTCTAAATATTCCTTCTTACGTGGCAGCTGATATGGCATGTTGATATGCAGCTGACATGACAAATTTTAAAACTAAAACTAAAATTTGATGTAGCGTAGAATCCTAGTGTCTCTAGGATTCCTTTTCTTTTCCTCTTCCCTCTTGGATTCTTTTTTCTTTTCTTTACTTTTTTATAATCCTATTTATGATAGAATTCTTATTTTGACTTTATCTTTTATTAGGATAGATTTTATCTTTATTTTATTAGAATTAGGTTGTCACAAAAGTCCTATAAATAGGCACCTTTTGTATGCAATTGAGAACAACTTTTAATCAATAAAATTCTTCTTTAAAGTTTAAGATTTGTTCTCTTATTTTCTTGGTCGTGGACTCGACTGTTCCGTGGATTCGGAAGCCCCTCGCTTGAAGTTTTCAAGCAACCTTCGTGCAGACCCCTCACAAGGCCCTCCGTCAGAGTTTTTGCGGCATTGCTTCGCTCTCACCAAGCAACGGTGGTCCAGTTATCGTCATCACCGATCGACTTGACCATTGCCAAGCACGAAGGTAAGCCCGTTCCGCTATCCCGCTGCATCAAGTGGTATCAAATCCCTACAGATCGAGGATTCCAATTCGTTTGGAAACCTTTGGGAATCTTTCTTTCTCAAAACAACAATGGCGAAACCTGTCACACGTGAGGAGTTTGATGTCATGTCTAATAACATTGAAGCCTTATCAAAAAAAGTCGATGTCCTGTCTGACAAATTGGATGGAGTGTTGGGATTTCTTGGAATCAAATCCAACGAAGTCGTTAATATTACGGGAATACCGCCTACAGAGACGAGAGACGCAAATACTCGTCCTACTACCAGTCGTACACAAAAGGGTCCGCATAGTGGCCACAAGTGTGGGGCCCCTCACATGGAATACTGCAAAGACAGCGATGACGATGATTTCAGCCTGCAGGGATCCCATCGTCAGGGCCCCTAAACCATCTATGTAAACCAACAACGACGGAGCCATGCATACCAACGACGGGGGCAAGGTGACTACGAAGGAGGAGGTGATTTCAAAATGAAGATGGATCTTCCCTCTTTCAACGGTCGACTACACATTGAAGACTTTCTTGACCGGCTCACAGAAGTAGAACGCTTCTTCGAATACATGAACATCCCTGAAGAGAGACAGGTTTACCTTGTAGCCTATAGGCTCAAGGGAGGTGCCTCTACTTGGTGGGAACAACTCGAGCACATCCGTACGAGAGTCGGCAAAGCTCCTGTACGGAGTTGGCCAAAGATGCGACGACTGCTACGACAAAGATTTCTACCTCCAGATTCAGCAGATTCTCTATTGTCGATATCAAAATTGTACACAAGGTGCACAAACTATAGCTGACTACACAGAAGAATTCTTCAGACTTTCGTCCCGTAATGATATGTACGAAACAGATCTTCAACAGGCGACCCGTTATCTTGGCGGCCTAAGGACAGACATCCATGATTAACTATACCTGCAGAATATATACACACTCAGTGAAGCAATCACCTTTGTTGAGAAGGTAGAACAAAAGATTGAGAAGTTTAAGAGTCCACAGAGCCGTTTCAGTGCTAACAACCATGGATCAATAACAAAGGATGATTGGACACCAAATCAAGCTGCCAACTATTCCAAAAAGGGCAAAGGACCAGCAAACCCTAATTCTCTCTCCCCGACAGCACCTTAAAAAGTATAGGTCCCACAACAAGTTGCCAAACCTCAGCAAACTGCCAATCCATACAGCAAATCAAGAGGAAACAAGTGCTATCGTTGCAACGAAGTCGGACATCTGTCCAACAGCTGCCCCCTTAGAGCACAAGTTGCCTTTGCTGACTACGAAGACAAAGAGGGAGGAGAAGAACACTTAGGAGATGAAGAGGTCCTTCCCGAAGATGATGGTGAACAACTAGTGTGTGTCATTAAGCGTCTGCTACTAGCCCCAAAGATTGAATAACCACCCCAGCGCCACAATGTCTTCTGAACCTGATGCAAGGTCAAAGACAAGTTATGTGACATCATCATTGACAACGGGTGTACAGAGAATATTGTTTCAAAAGAAATGGTAGAGAAGATGAGACTGACCAAAGAAGCACACCCGGCTCCATATAAGATTGGTTGGATTCAAAAGGGACATAATATGGTCGTCTCTGAAGTTTGTCGCATACCCTTCTCCATCGAAAAGACCTATAAAGATGAAGTCATGTTCGATATTGTCGACATGGACTCTTGTCACATCATCCTCGGTCGGCCATGGCAATTTGACAAAAATGTCACATACCGGAGAAGAGATAACACATATTCTTTCCTTCAAGATGGACGACGTCTCACTCTTCATCGATTAGCACCGGATGATATTCCTAAGACCAGTCCACAACAATGAAAGACCATAATGATTGTTGACGGTCAAGAACTTGAAAGTGGTCTTGAGAAACAAGAAGAACTCTATGCATTGGTTGTATGGGTAAAGCCGAAGTATTCCATACCAACATTCCTGAAGTAGTCCAGCCTTTACTACAAGAGTTCCACGACATCATGCCGAATGAACTGCCTAGCGAATTGCCACCAATAAGAAACATTCAACATGAAATATAGATCTCATCCTAGGTTCTAGACTTCCAAATATTCTACATTATCGGATGAGCCCCAATGAATGCAAAATCCTCCAAGACCAAGTTGAAGAATTGGTCCAAAAGGGCTTGATCAGAGAGAGCCCCAGTCCTTATGCAGCTCCCGCCTTGCTAGTGCCAAAGAAAGACGGGTCGTGGCGTATGTGCATCGACAGTCGGGCTATCAACCGCATCACCGTTAAGTATTGCTTTCCCATCATTCGACTAGAAGACATGTTGTATATGCTTGTTGGGTCTACAATTTTCTCAAAGATCGATTTGAAGAACAGATACCATCAAATCTGAATTCGACCTGGTGATGAATGGAAAACTGCTTTCAAGACCCGTGAAGGACTCTACGAATGGCTTGTTATGCCTTTCGGACTTTCAAATGCACCAAGCACGTTCATGCACCTTATGAATCAAGTTTTGAAGCCATTAATAGGAAAGTTCGTAGTCGTCTACTTTGACGATATCCTGATCTATAGCCAGAGCCAAACTGACCATCTGAAGCACCTCAGGAAAGTTCTCAAACTTCTTCGAATTAAAAACTCTATGTCAATCTCAAGAAGTGTAGCTTTCTTACTAACCAACTCATTTTCTTAGGATTTGCTATTAGCGCCAATGGCCTCAGTGTTGATGAAGAGAAGATTAGAGCAATTCGTGACTGGCCCACTCCAAAGACAACGAATGAAGTACGAAGCTTTCACGGCCTCGCTAATTTTTACCGACGATTCATTCGTAACTTCAGCACTATCGTAGCACCATTGACAGAATGCATAAAGAAAGAAAAATTTATCTGGACTCCTGAAGCTGAAGCCAGTTTCATACTCATCAAGGAGAAGCTATCTACGGTGCCAGTCCTATCACTGCCCAACTTTGACAAGCTGTTTGAAGTCGAATGTGATGCCAGCAAAGTGGGCGTTGGTGCTGTACTACAAGAAGGAAGACCAATTGCCTTTCGTAGCGAGAAGCTAAGTAAAGCTCAACGAAAATGGTCAACTTATGAATAGGAGTTCTACTCGATCATACAAGCCATCAAAGCATGGGAGCACTACCTCATCCAACGGCCATTTATCCTACATACAGACAATAAAGCTTTATCTTTCATATACAATCCCCGTAACACAAATAAATCGAATGCATGCTAGATGGATTCAGTTTCTTTAGCGCTTCTCCTATACCATCAAGCACAAGGCCGGAGTTCAGAACAAAGTAGCTGATGCCTTAAGCCGTCGAGCCGACCTCCTCATCACTTTATATCAAGAGGTCATCGGGTTTGAATACCTTAAGGAACTCTACCCGGAAGACAAAGATTTTTAACAAGCATGAGAAGATTGTCAACCAAACGGAGCTGCAAATGGATATCACATCCAAGAAGGCTATCTCTTTAAAGGAAATCAGTTGTGCATTCCTCGTAGTTCCTTGCGGGAACATATTATTAGAGAGATCCATGGTGGAGGTCTCGGTGGACATTTCGGTTGAGATAAGACGCTAGCCATAACCGAAGAAAGATATTATTGGCCGCAATTGAGAAAAAAAGTTGAGGGACATGTTCGCAGTTGTCCTATATGCCAAGTTGCCAAGGGCCAAGAACAGAATACTGGTCTTTATATGCCTCTTCCAATTCCTGAAGGACCTTGGGAAGATATTTCCATGGACTTTATTCTTGGTTTACCACGAACATAACACGGTGCTGATTCTATCTTTGTCATGGTATACAGATTCTCTAAGATGGCACACTTTATTCCATGTCGTAAGACATCCGACGCGACTCATATTGCTCTCCTTTTCTTTTGAGAAGTCATGCGTCTTCATGGTGTGCCAAAGTCAATCACTTCAGATAGAGATACTAAGTTTTTGTCACATTTTTGGAGAACATTATGGGAAAGATTAGATACATCACTACAATATAGAAGTACTAGTTACCCACAAACTAACGGACAAACAGAGGTCATGAACCGCACACTTGGAAACATGTTGCGAAGCTTAGTTGGAACACGACCTAAGCAGTGGGATCTGACTTTATCACAGGCTGAATTTGCTTATAACTGCATGCCTAACAGATCAACTGGAAAAGCACCATTTGCCATTGTCTACTCACATCAGCCACGACATGTTTTGGACCTCATCTCTCTGCCTAAGACTCCGGGTCAAGACATTGATGCTGAGCATATGTTAGAGCGGCATCAATTAATACATAATGAAGTCATGAAACAACAACTTGAAGAATCTTATACCAAATATAAAGCAGCTGCTGATCAGTGCCGCCGCCGTAAGGTCTTTCATGAGGAAGACTTGGTCATGGTTTACTTACGTAAGGAACGTTTTCCTACTAGCTCCTACAACAAATTGGCGAAGAAGAAGATCGGACCATTTCAAGTTCTATGCAAGCTAAATGACAATGCTTATGTGATTGATCTCCCTGAAGACATGCAGATCTCTCCAACCTTCAATGTCGTCGATCTTTACGAATACTTTCCACCTGGCGAACCGCTTTATTCTGATAAGAACTCAGGGACGAGTTCTCTTGAAGAAGGGAAGACTGATGTAGCGTAGAATCCTACTCCCTCTAGGATTTCTTTTCTTTTTCTCTTCCCTCTTGGATTCCTTTTTCTTTTCTTTACTTTTTTTATAATCCTATTTATGATAGGATTCTTATTTTGACTTTATCTTTTATTAGGATAGATTTTATCTTATTTTATTAGGATTAGGTTGTCACAAAAGCCCTATAAATAGGCACCTTTTGTATGCAATTGAGAACAACTTTTAATCAATAAAATTTTTCTTTAAAATTTGAGATTTGTTCTCTTATTTTCTTGGTCGTGGACTCGACTGTTCCATGGATTCGGAAGCCCCTCGCTTGAGGTTTTCAAGCAACTTTCGTGCGGGCCCCTCATAAGGCCCTCCGTCGAAGTTTTTGCGGTACCGCTTCGCTCTTACCAAGCAACGGTGGTCCAGTTATCATCGTCATCGATCGACTTGGCCATTGCCAAGCACGAAGGTAAGCCCGTTCCACTATCCCGATGCGTCAAAATTAAAATTAAAATTAATATCAATATTAACATTAATATTAACATTAAAATTAATATTAACATTAACATTATTA
This sequence comes from Iris pallida, assembly GCA_029216955.1. Lineage (NCBI taxonomy): Eukaryota > Viridiplantae > Streptophyta > Magnoliopsida > Asparagales > Iridaceae > Iris > Iris pallida. The sequence goes on from JANAVB010005799.1 coordinate 1,441,364, forward strand.
TTAGAATTAATATTAACATTAACATTAACATTAACATCAACAATAATATTAATATTAATATTAATATTAATATTAATATTAATATTAATATTAACATTAATATTAGTATTAACAATAACATTAATATTAACATGAAATTTTTTGGATAATTAACTTTTTGGGTTTAAATTTGTCATGTCATATGCCATGTCAAATGAGACATAGTATTATTTAATATGTCACATCAGCTGCCACATAAGGAGGGACGATTTAGAGGAACAATTTGGAGGTACGAATAGCATTAGTCTTGTTACAAATACATATTCAAAACCTACCGGATTTATTCCTTTTGATTTTTGTATATAGGACAAACACTCATTCAAAACATACCGGACTTATTCTTTTGGTTTGTACTATAGGACCAAACACTCCAAGTTTCGCAAAAGATATCACATCTTTTCATTATCCTTTTTTTACATTCAAGGATTATTCATAGTTTTATGCTATATTATTCTTTTTGGATTTTGTATATAGGACAAATATCCATTCAAAACTTGTCGGATTTATTCTTTTTGGATTTTGTACTATAGGACCGAACACTCCATATTTTGCGAGAACTATAGCATCTTTTTATTATCCTTTTTTTACATTCTAGGATTATTCATAGTTTTGTGTTATCATTCATTTTCATCACCCTTTTTATTCTCATTCGATAATGTCATCTATGACAAAATTTTCTTGATTTCAAATTTCTCTTGAATATTGATTTCTTGGGTACCGGTATCTCTTTCTCAGTCTTTTTTGGAATTTGGAGTATATTCTCGACCGGAGCGATATACTTTAAGAAATTAGACTTTTGGTTCATGACATCTTCCGGATAGTCATAAAATTTTCTCTCTAGATGCTTCTGCAGGAGCTGCTTCTTCAAGAGCATTTAGGGTGTGTTATATTATTCGGCCTCTTCTTCTGGAGAGAAAAATCTTTAGTATTATTCGGCCTCTTCTTCTGAAGAGCTGAATATTTAGAACCTTTAGGTTTTACGCATTCTTAATGTAGGACTTATTCATTTGCTGCCTTTATTCTTTTGGTACTTACTTCTATTATAAGATAGATTTATAATTGGTATAACTATTTATACAGCATAATCAAGTACGCATATAATAATTCATTTGTAATGAAAATATAAGAAATAATTTCTCCTAATTTAGTCCAGAATAGATAAATAAGAAGTATGTCATGATTGTTCTACTGGAATGTTCTGCTAAAACATGGCATTTATCTTCTTCCTATTATAATTCACAACTTTCTTCTGAAAAGTGTGATTTATCTTCTTCCTATCTCCCCCTAACGACGAAAATTTTGTCTTATTAATGTGACAGATAACAAAAATATCTCATGTCTAGAAAATTTAATAATCTAAGGAGATAAATATAAAAAAATTCAACATTATAATTTGTAAAACATAGATGCCAATATTATAGTTTCAAATAATACCAACATAAGCCATCTAATTCAATTCGAAGCCATGCTACTAGGTATTTAGATACAATCTTCAGGATTGCTGGTTTAGAAACAAACTTATCCTTGAGATCAAGGGTGTATGCTGTAATTTGGTAAAAGATGATCACACGAATTAATTATTATACTTCTCATCATCATTGTCCCATAATGTCTTAGTCGACCATGTCACAGTTTAAAAGTTATGGGATCATTCGGCTTCTGGCTCGCAATGGACCCATGGAATTGAGCTTCTGGCTCAACGTAGTATGTGACTTGGCATCCCTAATGTGAGTAACCCATATTCCTAGTGAATAGCTGAATAATCTCTAGGACGAACTTCTGGTTCCCTAGGACGAACTACTGGTTCTTCTCTCGAATGTATTCTTTATTTACCTCACTCATGGTTTTAATATGACACCCATTTGTCCTTATGTCCTTAAAATTCAATAATATTTTCTGAATTATGAGCGTATAAGACATTTTGTATAAGTAGGTGGGTTCCATTGGGTAAAATTAACTCTATCGGAGCCTTCACTAATATGATATGACTATCATGGATACTACTTTCACACTAATATTCTTGTTGGAGAAAAAGTTCATATTCTTAAGGATGATGTTGGTAGTAGCACTATCAGTCATATCTATCTAGTTTTTCCATGGTTTCAAGTTTCTAGATATGCCAATATCATATCAATAGTTGCAAATATAGACATTATTAATCAATAATAATAATTCTAAACATAGAACTTCGGATCTATGATAGTTGGTAGGACAATAATACATCTGTAGTATCCCTACGGATAGAACAACCTTTTGTCACCAACTTTAAATTTTTTTAGTTTATATGAGGTTTGCAACTTTAAAATATATGCATATATGAAATACCAACATTCAGGTTGGTGTGTGTGTGTGTGTGTGTGTGTGTGTGTGTGTGTGTGTGTGTGTGTATATATATATATATATTAAAATATATATTAAAATATATATATATAAATAAATATATATATATATATATATATATATATATATATATATATATATATATATATATATATATATTAACATAACAACTTTATTCCAAAAATGAACAGAACATCAATCGGGTCCCACAAGTGGGAAACCCAGATTCAAAATACAAACAAAAATAGAAAAGAAAACAGAAAAAAAAAAACACGAAACCCAACGGATGCCCCGCACGGACCAAGGGGCGCACGGCCCGAAGCGGCAGAGGGTGGGGCCCGAGGGAGCGCAGGGACCGAGGGGGCACCTCGGGACACCCGCACAAGAGGGGAGGGCCTCGAGCCTGCGAGGGAAGCCACGTCGTCGGGGGGCTACGACGCCGGGAGAACGCCGAGCTACGTCGCAGCGGCGTCGTGGGATGACGCCACGACGGCAGGGGGAGGGAGGCCCGGGGGGCCAACCTCTGAGAAGAGGTACGACCGTGGAGGGCTGGAGAGCCGGCGGGCTACGGGGGTACCGGAGGGGGTAGCTCAGACGGGGACGGAAGAGGGGCCACCGGTGCCGAGGGGTAGGGGGAGCTGATCCGCCGAGAACCTGGAGGGAGCCACGGAGGCCGTGGACGGCCAGAGGGGCCAGCGACCGCCGAAAGCCGGACTGGGCGGCACTCAGACAGGGAAGAGGGGGAAGGGAGGAGGAGGAGAGGAGGGACTCGTCCTCCGGGTGGAGGGAGGGAGGGGTGCGGGGACTCCGGTGAGGGAGGACGGAGACAGGGCGAGCCTGCGGGGGGGGGGGTCCCAGCGCGGAGGGCGACCGGCATTCGGGAGGGCTAGTAGTAGCGGCGGTACGTCCCCAAGGCGTGGGCGTACGCCGCCCACTGCGCCGCGGAGGTGGAGACGTGATCGCCGGAAGAAGGCCAATTGGCCGCGGCCGGCTGGGCGGGGGCGGAGACCCAGTACCACCGCAGGGTGGATGGGTCCAGCCAGTAGGCCCCCGCCGAGGAGGAGGGAGTCGCGACGAGGTGGGCGGCGGGTGGGGGGAGGGAGCCCGAGAGAGCCGCGGAGGGGGGGAGCTCCGCGACGAAAGGGAGCTCCGGGAGGAGGGCTTCGACCGGAGCAGGGGGAGGCGCCTGCGAGGGAACAGGAGGCGGCGCCTGCGAGGGACCCGAGGCAGGGGCCGGGAGAGTCGGAGGGGGCGGTTCTGATGGGACGGATGAGGGCTCCGTGGCCGCGGGGACGCCAAGCGCCGGGAGGTGGGGAGGCGGATCCGGGTCGGGAGCCATTCGGGACGCAAAGAGAGGCCACGGGGAAGGGGAAGCGGAGGGTGGGATAGCGGCCGCCGGAGGGGGCGGCGCCGCGGCGTGGACGGTTGCCGACAGGAGCGACGGGCCTGGGCCGAGGATAGAGGGGGCCGAGGCTGCCCGTGGGCGCCGCGCACGGCGACGCCGCCGATGCCGCGGGCGACTGAAGCGCTGAGGAGGGACGAAGAGGGAGGAATGGCCGCCGCACGTCGGGCAGACGCCGGACGGCAGTGCCGAGTGAGGGGGAGGGGCTCTCCACGAGAGGAACGACCGGGTGAAGCACGGCCAGCCGTCGGGGCTGGAGAGGCCGGGATGGAATGGGGGCCCACGGCGGCGCTTGGGACGTCGGGGAGCGGCCGGCCACCGCCTGGGGGGGGGGGGGGGGGGGCTCGAGGATCGGGCGGGCTCCTTCCAGCGGAAGCCAGGCCCAGACCCCTCTCTCCATTATGTGTGTGTGTGTGTGTGTGTGTGTATATATATATATATATATATATATATATATATATATATATATATATATATATATATATATATATATATATATATATATATATTACTTTTGGCATTTTGAGGACCAGTAATCCTCTACGACATGTAAAATTAATTCGCGGACTGGTTTCCTTCGGGAATACAGCTCAACACCTGTCATATATGCATCCATTTGGGGTGGTCAAAAACAAATATATACAAACAAAATTATTTGTGCTAAATTATTTGTCATTTTTTCGCATATATAGCCAAAATTGAGATTGACCGCAAAAATATAAGTCAAATACATGTATAGATACACTCCATATACTAGCTAACACATACTTGAAGATTGCTTGTGCACTGGATATGAAATAACAATGGTAAGTTCACTCATGGAAAAACTTTGAGAGTTTTTCCATCCATCTAATGTAAATTATCACAGAAGAACTTGAGAGTTTACATGACAAAAGGATTTATAGTCCAATCTAAATTTAGTTCAAATCAATTGTATTAATAAAATGCCCCAACCATGTAAAGTTGAAACAAACATGCAAATTATATCCTTTAATTCGTCAGCATCGATTGATCCATTCAAAGTGGTCAAAATCCAACTCATGATCCATGTGCAATGAAAAATACAACATTTTCTCCATGCATAAGTATTCAATAAAAACAGAATATGCGACACTTGCTAAGTATTGTATTTAATCAGGTCAATTAAGGGCTCATATGAGCAGATGCATGCATATATTGCAGGGCACAAATTGAGGTGTTAGATTAATAGCGATATCGCCCACATTTCAAATGGCTGCCAAGTTCTCGACATTTTAATCCCAATCAAATATTGAGATTAAACTAACTTCGATTAAACATAGGTAATATATATATATATATATATATATATATATATATATATATATATATATATATATATATATATATATATATATCAAATTTAAGATCACAGACCTTCTAGTTTAGGAGAATCATTTTAATGTCTTGATATCAATCAATCAAATAGGTTCATGTGTACTATATGTCCAGATAAGGTCTGGTAAATTGATTCTTAACAAAATATAAAATTTTCAAAATAGATTTTGATAGAGATGAATAAATCTTGTTAGGATGATATTAGACATAATTTATATCTTATAGAACAATCAAAAAAATATTATGAAAGTATATTAATATTATTTGAAATCTTTCTGGCCTATTATCTAAGACAAAAAAATATAAACTACTGTACATGTGAGGAAGCAACCAAGTGCTCAATAGGATATGTGAACCGTGTATGCATGAGTGCTGCTATTTTAATTCCTATATGTGAACAGACTATACGGCTGATATTTTCTGGTAGTTGAAAGGAAAAAATGGATATCAAAGGTGTCATAGAATGATTTGAGTATCAGAAAGTTTGTGTCAGAACGTATAGAACATCATAATGGTCTCTATGTAATTATTTAAAATGTTGAAAGGAGCATCATAACTTGTTTGGTATAAAACTATAAATATAGCAGACATGCGGATACAAAAATAACCATGGGAAAAATATATTATCTATGAACCTGATTGGATCTCTGAAACTCCTCTATGTGCACCTGGTTGGATCATTGGATCTTCTGAAACTCCTCTCTAATATTTTTTGGTGATGGCCTAAAACTCCTTGAGCAATGATGCTGATAATTGTTGAGAAAATAAGAGAGAACAAAAAAAAATTGATAGCCAGCAATTGTAACCCCACTTTCGCTAAAATAAAAGAATTGGTCGATTCTTCTCTATTATGATTATTGTTTTATCTATTTTTATCTATTATTTAGAATATTTACACATTTTAAATCATTTTGTTTTAGCCATCTATCTACTACTTCTTATCTATCTTTTATAATTAGCTATTATATCTAATTGTGATTTTTACAACTTTAGAGCTTTATGTGTTTATTAGAGTTTCGGACCAGCCTGGCACAAAATTACCTCCAATTAAATCCACTTTTATTTCCAGCCAATAATTTATTTGACCAACCACCTAGCCAGTTGCAGTCCATTTAACAGCCTCAATTCATTGTTAGGGACCAGTTCAAGCGAGCATGCCCAAACTCATGTATTTAGAGCCAACAAGCCAGCCCACAAACTTCTTCTTAAAGCCAATACCATTCACTCTGATTGGAGTCCATATATGTGTTTTAATCAAATCTAAATTTCAACCAAGCCTGTCAGGTTAGCCATAATTTAACGGTTGATCAAACCTATTATGCCCGACCCAATAGGCTATAAATCCTTCACCATTCATTACTGGGTCATCTTCACTTCAGATCTAATTTTCATATGACCTTTTATTCCCTCTTCTCTGATCTAGACGACCGGCACGACGCCGCTCTTGGCAGAGTGACCACACTCTCTCCAGTGTCTTCCGAAACTTCTGGTCCACCGCCTCAAGTCGGAGTATCGTCGCCGTCCATGTCACGCCCCGACCCGAAAAATTGCTCGTCCTCGCATCGTTTTATCCGAATCATCATCCTCGCTGGGACATGATGTCGTACGAGTCTGGAGTTTCACTCGTACAAGACAAGATGACAAGTTCTCATATGGTTATCTTTGATTTGATATTAGCGACGGAAGAAAATAGAGTATACGAAACAATTCTCTTTATTAATAAATGAACTGAGATTACAAATGCTTTCAATAGCCCAACTGAATCTGCCGATTGGCTACAACACTCAGGTTCTCTCTTGCCCACAAAGGATTTCACCATTCCATACATCATGTCTTCTATATCTCAGCCGCATCATTCTGTTGCAAGTATGAACGTCAATGAGGTCGCACACTTCAAATGCTACGGCATTTCATGCCTCAACGCGATCAAGCGAAGCTCCGCCGCGAGCAGACCATTCCCTAAACCTGCTAGCAAACTAGTGGGGGATTAGTACTTTCGTCCTCGCTGTACTGATCAAAGACCCACTTAACAAACCGACATTTAGTAATGTATTGATTCATGCAAGCATACAATTTAGTTCTCTTTCTATATTCTCCTTAGATTCAGTTCATGGCATATTCGAAGACTGTAAAGCATGTTATCATGGCAATCATGTTATTTCAATGCGTATAAACAAGCAGGCAACAAATAGTAATCTCGTGTTGTTTCGTGACTTCTTACCAACATCGACGTACTCGCCCTTGCACTGACGCAAGGTGAATACGCCTACCATCATTTCTGTCATGTTATAAGTGCTCTCTATGCAGGATCTATGTGTACAGGATATATGTGTACCTTGCACTTTCGACCCAGGATCTATCTGTGCAGGATATATGCGTACCTTGCACTTTTGACCCATCGTTCCTTATCTATACGAAGGACACTAGCTTTTCGGGCTAGAATGGACTTATATTTCTCAAATCAAAATGAAAGACGATGATCACTCTGTGCGGTTGCTAACCCAAACAATCAGATCAAACCCCCGAAATACTTGGTAAGTGGCTTATCACATTCAATAGAAGGTCGCTAAACGTCTACATGAAGTGCACCAACAATACCAACTTTACCCAAATCCCTCCTAGGTCGAACGGTTCCAGTGCCCTGGCGTACCACGTTCAAGGGAGGCCCATGCACAGGCTTCTTCATATCTTTAAGTCCATTTGACCATGCAACACATCTTATCTTTCAAACAACCAAGCAAATTCGCCTATCTCTATTTCAATTGGCACAACGTCCTAATGTTCATCAACGAACGCCCTGAAGGCCATAAACATTTTCGAGGCACCATGCCGCATCCAACAGTTTTGCCACATTCGTACCGCAACTGTTCTTTTCGCAACTATGCCATCTTTTGTAAGTCTCGTGCACGTACGCACGCTTTGATATAGTTGTTCATCATTTCTTGCGCCATGCATTCGATGCATGCCTCGATTCAATATTTTCTTGTTCTACGTCTTAGTGTTCAATGCGTTAGACTTAAGTTCCTTTCCTCCAACTCGTGCAGCTGAGGCACGTCCCGATAGGGTATTCAATGTTCTATAACTCGTGCACTGAGGCACTCACACCGATATAGTCTTTCAATGTTCTAGCATACTAACTCGTGCGCTGAGGCACTTGTCGATACAGTTATCCCATATTCTTATGGCTTGCGCACCAAGGCGCTCGCCTCTGCGATATTCAATTTTTCATAGCGACTCACACATTTGATATACGTTTCATTTCAATTATTCTATCTAGTGTTCGACATGTACTATGTTCATCTCTCGATCGAGCCACGCCCGGTCTCGATAGGTTAATTTAGCATACAACGATATATTTTACTTAGGCAGAAGGAGTAGAAAAGAGAAGTCAGAGTCCCCCCCCAACCTTAAGCCGATACGCCTTGTCATTTTGTCGAGCTGATGCGTCTAGATTTTATATCTTTGTTGCACGGCCAACTCTTCTGACTTAACCATTCGAGCACTTCATGCTACGTTGAATTATATGATCGATTTGGCCCATCGTGCCTATACTTCAGTCCGTAGCAAGGCGACGATTTGGTTTTGCGAACACCATTTCAAATAAGAAAAAATGTTGACATCTTATATTTCAGCAAAAACGTATAGCCTGCATACGAAACCAACTAAAATCAATACTTGTCTGAATCGGACTAATGTCTTGCATCGATTTAATTTCTTAGAATCTTCGAGCCGACTCAATTCTTTCTCTCGGGACAACTTAACACTTGTATCGATCTTACTCGATGCATTCCTTGGGTCGACGTAACTCTTTGCATCGATCCGATTCGATGCATTCTCGGGACAAGGTAACTCTTGTATCGATTTACAACGATACTTAATCGGGTCAATGCGACTCTTCGAGTCAATAACTCAGCATAATGCATCGTGCGGAGTGGGGCATTACATAATATACCACTCAAAATAAGGTTCATCCTCGAACCGAAACCAACACTCAATTTCAAGTATTTCTCTAGATCGTTTCACAATCTCGTCCAACTATTGTTGTTCTGTTTCAAACACTCGTGCAAGCTTTCATTAACTTTCAGTCTTTCCTGCAACTCAATTTGAATTTAGTATACAACTTGATTTGGATCATACACCTATTCAAGGCATCCCAAAAATATGTGTATTTTAGCCAAGCCCAGTGGTAGAGAATTGGAACAAAGCTGACATGTAATTTCAATCCTATGCTTGCCATCTCGTACTCCCTATCGAACTTATCTTTAGCAACTGTTCTCAAAAGTTTATCACATACGTATATTCAATACATGTGTGATTCATTCAATAAAGTACTGCATGCGACGCGATTCAAAATCGCATTTCTCATTTTGTATGTTTCGTATGGACTATTAATTCTATGCGTTGCCTCGATCCATCGCGCATCCGATCGCAATGATCCTTTGCAATGCCTTGCTTTCGAAATCGCTGTCCAACTATTTTAGAAGTCTGGTTATGCAACTCATCTCGATACAATTTTCTTTGTTGACTTGCAAATGCATCAATATTCAGGACTACGCCCGCTAGGTTACTAACCTAGACACCGTGCTTAAATTCTCCCGACGTAACTTTAAATTGACGTTGCACAAAAGCCACAATCTATCCGACACAAAAGTTTACATCGAGGCGACGGTGCTCAAGACAACAATCGCTTTGACTCAAAGTCTCTATGATGCATCTTACATTCGATTCCTAATGAGTAGGAATTTTACTAGCCAAATTCCCAACTTGTCCGTCTCACAACATCGAATATAAGTTCAATTCATGCAAGCTCAATTTCAAGGTGAATCCAAATCTAACGACATAACTTGTAAGATATTCTCTTACCGCTCGCTCTCGTGCATAGCACGATTCTCAAAATTGCTTAGACTTATCATCAACATGCATCACATTATATTTGTTACCGATGCAATTTTATATGCAATATCGTATGGGTCATCTTACGGGTCTGCAACATTCAATTTGATTTGGCGGTCAAGTCTTCTAGGGTCAGCTGTCCCGAAGCTACGCTCGATAATTGTAGATCATTAACGAATGACAGTTACTACGAACCATGCTATATCTTATTTCGGAGCCAAATCATGTTCCAACGATTTCTGTACGACTACCCAATTTTGGACAAAACTATTTCTATCGGCGCAACTGATGCGCAACTATTCTCCGAGTAAAGTCATGCACTATCGTCGATGATTTCGAAATTCACGAAACATCTACTCGTATTGAGTTCGAGTCAATCTACCCACGATCGACACCCAAGATGCTATATGCATCGAAACAATCGTCGATAACTTTACAATCTTGCCCTGATCAATCACAAAGTTTATAATCAACCAGTTCGACACTTCCGTATTACTATTCCCAAAAATTATGATATCATAATCCCGCTCTGTTTTGTGTTCTCCCATCGTGCTTACGTTTCCTTGCGTACCGATTTCGATAGGTCATATCAATTTGGATAACACGAGGGTCAAATTTGAATCTGCATCAACGTCGACTTTAGTTCGTATTGCATACCTCCAAGTTCATTACAAACTTTTCCATACACATCAACTCTTTTTTCGATTTGTCGCATCCCGCTATACTTTGATCGCGTAACCGAGTTACCGATTATCCAATATCGAACCCTTGAGTTATACAATCACGCCCTCTAAGTTTTGTTTCATTCATACTTAAATGAGCTTTGCCGCAACATAACCAACTATCTATTAGGCACTATTTATCCGTATCAACCAACTCTTCATCGAAGTCGTACATCGTTCGATTCGATTATAATTCGCATCGTCCAACGTTTCTATCGAGATCGCAAGTCGTGTGATTCAATTATAATTTGCCTCGCCCAACATTTTTATTAAGATCGCAAGTCGTGTGACTCGTTTATAAGTTCCAGTTTCCTATCTCGTCGATCCGATTATTGCATCAAGGCATAATCATTTCGTTAGTCTCGGTCGTTCGACCGACTTACAAATTTTTATCTAAAGTATCATTCATTGATAAGAGTACCCGTCCTATCGTTCCAACCGATTATCGAAGAATACTTGCATCAACATACCGTCATACAAATTTCCAGTCGAGTCTCGGTACTCTCCCGTCCATTGCGGACAAACCTTATGTAATTCTCGTAACGCGTCGATGCAATTCATTGCACAAGTGGTATAGCATATACCACTCAGAATCGAGTCATTCACGCATACGTGGTATGGCATATACCACTCGGAATTCACATCATTTCCCTCACATCATACTCGGTATGAACCGACAATCTATTTCGACTCATAATTTCCGCAGTGATCATGCCGATCACAACCGTAACTTTTGATTAATCAAATTTTGACACAACTTAGCTAATGTATTCATTTGCCAACACAAGTTTGGGGTACAATCGAACGATTCGTTCTATCGATTTATGATTTCAGTTCCTTCTGTTGCATCTCGTGCAACATATTATTACGTTTCAACCGTTGCATCTCGTGCAACATTTTATTTCTGGTATACAAAGCCAATACTCGAATCTATTCAACACATTCAATTTTCAACTTTTATTTTCCTTGCAACGCATCATTCACAACTTGTTACATTTGATACCGCACATTTCACGACTTTCATTATATCGATACAATCGATATTTCTCATCTCAACTGTTGCGTTGAAACAACAAACATTTTGATTCATATTTCTCAACTTGTTGCACTTGCAGCAACAAATATCTCAATTCTCATCTCGCGACTTGTTGCATTTTGCAGCAACAATTATTTCATGGCTTGTTGCACTCGATACAACAAATATTTTACGACTTCCTTAGCAAACATCATGTAATTTCCAAAAAAGGGATTTTTTGACTTTCATCCCACTTATTAATATGATTTTGTACTTACATCCCACTTTTTATTTTTTTTAGACTTACATCCCACTTTTCGTCACTAAAAGTATTTTTCGTGACAAAACAAATACTTTTTGTGACAAAATGAATGTTTTTCGTGACGAAAAGTGGGATGTAAGTATAAAAAAATAAAAAAGAGGGATGTAAGTACAAATTCATATTAGCAAGTGGGATGAAAGTCAAAAAATCTCTTTCCAAAACACATACGGCAAAATTATACGATTTGTATTAGACTTATTGTATGGAACATCTAGTACGTCATCGAGTAGAGTCAAGAGTGATTTGATTTGGTGGTGGATAACTCTTTGGAATTGAAACAAAGCAAGCATCTTAAGGAAATTGAGCCTAAAGCTCTGATACCAATTTGTCACGCCCCGACCCAAAAAATTGCTCGTCCTCGCATCGATTATCCGAATCATCGTCCTCGCTGGGGCGTGATACCGTAGAAGTCTGGAGATGCACTCGTACAAGGCAAGATGCCAATTTCTTAAATGTTTATCTTTGATTTGATATTAGCGACAGAAGGAAACAGAGTATACGAAATAATTCTCTTTATTGATAAATGAACTAAGATTACAAAGGCTTTCAATAGCCTAATTGAATTTGCCGATTGGCTACAACACTAAGGTTCTCTCTTGCCCACAAAGGATTTCACCGTTCCATATATCATGTCTTCTATATCTCGACCGCATTATCATGTTGCAAGCCTGAGCATCAATGCGGTCACACACTTCAAACGCTACGGCATTCCATGCCTCAACGCGATCAAGCAAAGCTCCACCGCGAGCAGACCATTCCCTGAACCTACTAGCAAACTAGTGGAGGATTAGTACTTTCATCCTCGCTGTACTGATCAAAGTCCCACTTAACAAATTGATATTTAGTAATGTATTGATTCATGCAAGCATACAATTTAGTTCTCTTTCTATGTTCTCCTTAGGATCAGTTCATGGCATATTCAAAGACTATAAAAAATGTTATCATGGCAAGCATGTTATTTCAATGCGTATAAACAAGCAGGCAACAAATAGCAATCTCGTGTTATTTCGTGACTTCTTACCAACATCGATGCACTCGTCCTTGCACCGACGCAAGGTGAATACGCCTACCATCTTCCCTATCATGTTCTAAGTGCTCTCTATGCAGGATCTATGTGTGCAGAATATATGTGTACCTTGCACTTTTGACCCAGGATATATCTGTACAGGATATATGCATGCCTTGCACTTTCGACTCATCGGTCCTTATCTATATGAAGGTCATTAGCTTTCCGGGCTAGAATGGACTTATATTTCTCAAATCAAAATGTAAGACGATGATCACTCTGTGCGGTTGCTAACCCAAACAATCAGAGGATCCCCGAAATACTTGGTAAGTAGCTTATCACATTTAATAGCAGGTCGCTAACCGTCTACATGAAGTATACCAACAATACCAACTTTACCCAATATCTCTCCTAGATCAAATGGTCCCAGCGTCCTGGCGTACCACATTCGAGGGAGGCCCATGCACAGGCTTATTCATATCTTTAAGTCCATATGACCATGCAATGCGTCTTATCTTTCATACAACCAAGCAAATTCGTCTATTTTTATTTTAATTGGCACAATGCCCCAATGTTCATCAACGAACGCCCGAAGGCCATAAACATTTTCGAGGCACCATGTCACATCCAACAGTTTTGCCACATTCGTGCTGCAACTAACTACGCCATCTTTTGTAAGTCTCGTGCACGTACACACGCTTTGATATAGTTGTTCGCCATTCCTTGCGTCGTGCATTCGATGCACGTCTTGATTCAGTATTTCCATGTTCTACATCTTAGTGTTCAATGCGTTAGACTTAAGTTTCTTCCCTCCGACTAGTGCAACTGTGGCACGTGTCACGCCCCGCTCCTGTAGGAGCGATCGTCCTCGCTAAGGCGTGATGCCGCACGAGCCTAGGTTGCGCTCGTGCAGGACGGATTCCATAACGGCCGATTTCAGTGGCTGCGACGGGGTTGTCGTACAGAAGTCCCAAGCAAAGACATTGAATAATAGCAGCAGAATTTGAAGCAAAACACAAGTCATTGCAAAATACTCTTTTATTGATATTGAAACAAAGGTTACAATGGGGCGCAAGGCCAAGATTACAAGTCTCTCAAGCTCACATTACAAGTCACTCAGCTCTCTCTCATCTCTTAATACATGTCTTGAGCCAGCGGATGCTTTGGAAGGCAAAGTCCATACATTATGTCCTGTATAAGTCTTGAATACATGCGGCCGCACGCTTCAAATCGCCAAGGAACTCCGTGCCTTGACGCATCCAAGCGATCTCCATGCCACAAGCTTCTACCTGTGCCTGCACATGAAAACTATGTGGGTGTCAGTACTCAACTGTATTGGTGGAATGACCTCCTCGCCCACCCATACAAAACCAACACGTTAATTTACTTTGTGTGTAACATAGTCACTTTATGATTGTCTTTCTACTCTTTCTTTAGGATCGGTTTTAGGAAAGACGCCTTGGCCTATTTTGTGTCTCAAGACCATTTCGTGCTTGCAACGCAACATCAACTCAACAACGTTAACCTATCAAGTCGTGCTTGCCTTACGGCTTAAAATTAGAGACGCAACTATGCGATAAGACTACATTCCTGTGTGACCGTGCTATAAGTCCTTGTTGAGGCCATGCCTCACAACTCAATGAGACTCAATCATATCGCCGCCTCGTGGCCCTTTGCTACTAAATCATCATCCGACCCAATCAAGACTTGTGGGTTAAGTGTCACTCGACCGACTTTGCCTTGCGGCATTTTCTGACTTAAACTCAAGACAACTCACATCCAAACTATACAACTTATATGCCGACAACATAAGACTCGACGCCACATCTCGTGCCGAAGCACGTCGCCTACGTTGCAACCAAATCTCAAGCCTAACATTTTGTGTTCCAACTATACTCACACATTTAACTCGACTTCCTTGATATATTATACTCAATACTCGACTCAATCCAAAGGCATACATGCGGATCGCCGCCTATGCCGACTCATCTATATGAACTAGTCACTAGCGCCCAGCGCTATAATGGACTCCTTTTGAGCTTTTGATTAGACGGACGCTCCTTGCCAGCGCGAGTAGCTAGCTCCACTGCAAGTCCCCGCTAACCCGTGCGGTCATCCGGCACAGCTACGAATGTCTCTATCGCAATGGTTCCCATGGGCCGCCTGGGTTGCTGTTCGAGAAACAGTTTATTTTACCTTGTACAAGTTGTCCAATGACCATGCAAGACTCGACTCAAAATGACGTCTCACACAGTCAATCTACTTCTAGTGTTACCATCTCTTCCAGGGATAAGTTCAACACTTCTCACATCTGAGACCTTGCCACGGCGACCCAGTCGTGAGCATTCCTCTCTCTTGCCTCGACAACCCAGTCGCGAGCATTCTTCTTTCTTACCCTATCATTTTACTCAACTCAAGAACAACTATTGAAACACTTTCCAAACTCAATAAATCAACTGTGGTCTGTGCCTTAAAACATTAAGTTCGTGACATCGTGTCTTAAACCAACTTGAAACTCTATGTGACACCACCGCCCAAGTCAGACTCTATATGACGGGCCTTACGATCGTGAGACTATGTGGTTATACCCATTCGTAGAACTCATAGGACCGTGCTCGCTGCTACTCTGATAGCCTAACATAACTTGCCTAACTTAACTTTGCAACAACTTGACGAGCAAAGGCTGCGTCAAGCTTTGCCTTGATGGAACGTGCCGTGCACGCGTTCGACTTTGAACGACCAAGTCATTTTGGTGCGCCTAGACTTATGTCACAAGCCACTCAACGCAACTTAACTCATGGGCAAGCAAAGGCTATGCCAAGCCTTGGACGATGGGACCGTACATGCTTTATGAAGCATTCATGCGGGTGACGCCTATGACTTAGGCTAATTCATAGTTTGTGTCGAAGACCAACTTTTCTTCTCCCAAGCCACGGGACGAAGGACCGAGTGTCATTTTCAAAGCACGCCGTGCACCAACTCTAAGCCAACCATTGGACCTTTTCATATTCTAACTCAATTCGACCCTTCGGAATTACTCCCTTTAGCTATGTGGATTCGTCTCTTTTATTATCAAGCCTACTTGTGCAAGTTGAAAATATGCAATTTATTATGTGAAGGCTAAGATGAGGCAAGTTCACCGAAACTACCCCACCTGAGCGAGCGGTCACCTTGATCGAGCGAGCCTTCAAGTCGCCGTTGCATGCTAAGTCCGAACGCCATCTGGCGTTTCGATTCCTCCGATTGACTGAACGGGACGGGGCACTACATCATACACCACTCAGAAAAAGTTTCATCCTCAAAACTAACTGAGTACTTATTCATTGACTTATCACTCGAACGTTCAACGACTCTCGCACACATTTATCCTATGCGTTCCCTCAAATTCGAGCGACGCTCGTGCTATCCAAAATCTTTTCTTCAAAACTTACGATCTCAAAATCCTCGATACTTTTCTGTTCCTCAAGTCTCACTTGAATTCAACGTATCACTTAGTATGGATCGTGCACATATTTTAGGCGTCCCCAAAATACATATATTTCAGCCAAGCCTCGTGATAACGAATTCTGCCATTACCATTCGAGTCAGATCGTGCACATATTCAAGCGTCCCTGATATACATGCATGTCAGCCGAGGCTCATGAGTGGTATTTTCATATTCCTGAATTATTCCATTCGTCAATACCAATATCCCAACCAATCAATCCTCAAGATCACTCGCACCGATGCTAACTCTCGCAACATAGACGTCTTGCCTAACCGCTAGGCTATGTCTTTTCGTCAGTATTGGAATCATAGTTCCCAAACAACGATATCAACACTGACCCCATCCTAAGGTCAAATCAAGTTGATAGTACGGGATTTTTCTACCCAAGCTTGTATCACTCCGATTACTAAACTTCGAGCATAGATTTTCTACACACATCTCAATATTCGTCGCACAGGGTCTGAGTCATTCAGCAAAGCCATCCTACGACAACTCACGTTCAACCAATTTTACGACGTATCAAAATCGCTCATTCAATAAGTCATCTTGTATAGTCTATCCCTTTAAATACGTTCGATATAGTTCGCCTATCAATTTTTCTCAATTCAAGCACGTTATGACGTAATTCGTCGCTAACCAAAATTTCATATTCCACATTTTCTAAGTCATCTATTCCAATTCACGTAATCAATCATAAGGTCGTCTAGCTTAACAATATGTTGTGTCCCGATCTCACGCGATTCAGATTATCCACGGTGGGCATGAATCACCATACACGCTCTCGCGGCGATAATCATCCTCATCGGGACGTAACTCTTGTTTTGTGTCTAGACGAATTCATTTTCGATGTGCGAACTGGACCTACTCAATCCTCAAGTTTCTTTCATTCATCAATCGCAAGTCCAAACATCCTCAAATTTTCCTTCGCATCAAGCCAACAAGTCGAGACAATCAAAGTTGTCGGGTCCTGATTTTCCGAGTTCGATCATTTCCGTGACATGAATCACCATGTCAGCGCTCATGCGGAACGATCGCCCCAAATTCGACGCGACGCATGTGCAAGGCTAGAGTTGTGCTCGCGTAAGACAAGAATGTCGACGCTGTGGTTATTCGCGTAACCATCAAGACACTATCATTTTCATCCAACATTCATCTCAATCAAAATCCTAAGTATAGCATCCAACCGAACAATAATATTTGTACGATCGTCATTCGCCGGGTCAGAGTACCTCCGAGTTATCGCATATTGATCTTTGATACGCCTCAATACCATCGACGATATGCGTAACTTGACGATCTTCCTTTGTAACCAATTTTGAGTCGTACGAATGATGTTATCGTCCAACTGGATAATCTTTTCGACATTCAAATTCGAGTTCGATTATTATCTCTCGAATCATTCACACATCAATTTTCTCAAACCCGAGTTCACGTATTGTTCATCCGTCTATCTTAATTCATCGACCAATGTATTTCCTCAATTTGTATCGTCCCTTTGTTAACTCAATCATTGAGCAACGTTCAATCCAATCCTTAGATTCATTTGCGTAACTTTAAAATCAAACCTTTCATGCACACTATCTACCTGTCGTGCTAACTTTTCGTATATGATCCGTATCAATTTTCTCGATCAAGTCATCCATTCGCTATACCTTAACTTTTTTTTGATTTGATTTTTCCTACTCAATTATTTTCGTATTTCATACTTGCGCAATCCTCAATCCCGTGCACGTTTCGTGCGTATCAATTTCTAGGTCGTTCGAATCAACTTATCAAACTTCAAGACAACAACTCACTCCATCGTACACGATCTAAGGCTTTGCATATTGCAACGCTTGCTGATAGACTCATCGACACCCTGAGGCTATCACATACACCACTCAGGGATGAAGTCATTTGACAAATCCTCAAAACCATTATTCGAATCCAAATCGACTTCTTCAAATTTTTTGTTCGAACCATTCCTCGAATTTTCACGCACGCTCATCTATATCGCACCGACGTTATCGTCACTCGATAGCACCCCTATCGATAGTCATCCCACTTTACTCAATCGAGTTCAACTCATTCTTGCTCGACACATTTTTAATTCTCGCACTCGACTTTTCTAAGGTCGATGCAACTTTGGTGTATATGTCCAGCCCGACTTAGCCAACCGTGCTTACGCAAACCATCTTTTCGTTTTGTCAAAAACTGTTCTCCTATGTTTTGCAAAATAGTTAGACTTATTGTATGGACATCCCGTGGGACATTTGAGAGAGAGCGCACCAATGATAACAACTTGCGAAAGCAACAGAGTTTGCGGAAACAACAAAGTTAAAGAATTCAATCGATAGTCCAAGGACGTAAAGCCGTACTCTGATACCATTATGTCACGCCCCGCTCCCATAGGAGCGATCGGCCTCGCTAAGGCATGATGTCGCATGAGCCTAGATTGCGCTCGTGCAAGGCAGGTTCCATAACGGCCGATTTCAGCGGCTGCGACGGGATTGTCGCACAGAAGTCCCAAGCAGAGACATTGAATAATAGCAGCAAAATTTGAAGCAAAACACAAGTCATTGCAAAACACTCTTTTATTGATATTGAAACAAATGTTACAATGGGGCACAAGGCCAAGATTACAAGTCTCTCAAGCTCACTCAAGCTCATATTACAAGTCACTCAGCTCTCTCTCTCATCTCTCAATACATGTCTTGAGCTAGCGGATGCTTTAGAAGGCAACGTCCATACATTATGTCCTGTATAAGTCTTGAATACATGCGGCCGTACGTTTCGAATCGCCAAGGAACTTCGTGCCCCGACGCATCCAAGCGAGCTCCGTGCCACGAGCTTCTACATGTACCTGCACATAAAAACTATGTGGGTGTCAGTACTCAACTGTACTGGTGGAATGAGCTCCTCGCCCACCCATACAAAACCAACACGTTAATTTACTTTATGTGTAACATAGTCCCTTTATGATTGTCTTTCTACTCTTTCCTTAGGATCGATTTTAGGACAGACGCCTTGGCTTATTTTGTGTCTCAAAACCATTTCGTGCTTGCAACGCAACATCAAGTCAACAACGTTAACCTATCAAGTCGTGCTTGCCTTACGGCTTAAAATTAGAGACGCAACTACGCGATAAGACTCCATTCCCGTGTGACCGTGCTATAAGTCCTTGTTGAGGCCGTGCCTCGCAACTCAATGAGACTCAATCATATCGCCGTCTCGCGGCCCTTTGTACTAAATCATCATCCGACCCAATCAAGACTTGTGGGTTAAGTGTCACTCGACCGACTTTGCCTTGCGGTATTTCCTGACTTAAACTCAAGATAACTCACATCCAAACTATGCAACTTATATGCCGACAACATAAGACTCGACGCCACATCTCGTGTCGAAGCACGTCGCCTACGTTGCAACCAAATCTTAGGCCCAATATTTTGTGTTCCAACTATACTCACACATTCAACTCGACTTTCTTGATATACTACACTCAATACTCGACTAAATCCAAAGGCATACATGCAGATCGCTGTCCATACCGACTCATCTATATGAACTAGTCACTAGCGCCCAGCGCTATCATGGACTCCTTTTGAGCTTTTGATTAGACGGACGCTCCTTGCCAGCGCGAGTAGCTAGCTCCGCTGCAAGTCCCCACTGACCCATGCGGTCATCCAGCACAGCTACGAATGTCTCCATCGCAACGGTTCCCATGGGCCGCCTGGGTCGCCGTTCGAGAAACAGTTTATTTTACCTTGTACAAGTTATCCAATGACCATGCAAGACTTGACTCGAATTGACGCCTCACACAGTCAATCTACTTCTAGTGTTACCATCTCTTCCAGGGCTAAGTTCAACACTTCTCACATCTGAGACCTTGCCTCAGCGACCCAGTCGTGAGCATTCTTCTCTCTTGCCTCGACAACCCAGTCGTGAGCATTCTTCTTTCTTGCCCTATCATTTCACTCAACTCAAGAACAACTATTGAAACACTTTTCAAACTCAATAAATCAACCGTGGCCCGTGCCTTAAAATACTAAGTCTGTGACATCGTGTCTTAAACCAATTTAAAACTCTATGTGACACCATCGCCCAAGTCAGACTCTATATGACGGGCCCTACGATCGTGAGACTATGTGGTTATACCCAGCCGTAGAACTCATAGGACCGTGCTCGCTACTACTTCCGATAGCCTAACATAACTTGCTTAACTTAACTTTGCAACAACTTGATGAGCAAAGGCTACGTCAAGCTTTGCCTTGATGGAATGTGCCGTGCACGCGTTCGACTTTGAACGACCAAGTTATTTGGGTGCGCCTAGACTTATGTCACAAGCCACTCAATGCAACTTAACTCATGGGCAAGCCAAGGCTATGCCAAGCCTTGGACGATGGGACCGTACATGCTTTATGAAGCATTCATGCGGGCGACGCCTATAACTTAGGCTAATTCATAGTTTGTGTCGAAGACCAACTTTTCTTCTCCCAAGCCACAGAAAGAAGGACCGAGTGTCATTTTTAAAGCACGTCGTGCACCAACTCTAAGCCAACCGTTGGACCTTTCCATATTCTAACTCAATTCGACCCTTCGGGATTACTCCCTTTAGCTATGTAGATTCGTCTCTTTTATTATCAAGCCTACTTGTGCAAGTTAAAAATATACAATTTATTATGTGAAGGCTAAGATGAGGCAAGTTTACCGAAACTACCCTACCTGAGCGAGCGGTCGCCTTGACCGAGCGAGCCTTCAAGTCGTCGTTGCATGCTAAGTCCGAACGCTGTCGGCGTTTCAATTTCTTCGATTGACTGAGCGGGACGGGGCACTACAGCACGTCCCGATAGGGTATTCAATGTTTTATAGCTCGTGCACTAAGGCACTCACACCGATATAGTCTTTCAATATTCTAGCATACTAACTCGTGCACGGGGGCACGTAATGACTCGTGCGCTAAGGCACTTATCGATACAGTTATCCCATGTTCTTATGGCTTGAGCACCAAGGCGCTCGCCTTTGTGATATTCAATGTTCAATAACGACTCGCACATTTGATGTACGTTTTATTTCAATTATTCTATCTAGTGTTCGACACGTACTATGTTCATCTATTGATTGAGCCACACCCGGGGTCTCTATAGGTTAATTTAGCATACAACGATATATTTTACTTAGACATGAAGGAGTAGGAAAGAGAAGTCAAAGTCCCCCCCACCTTAAGCCGATACGTCTCGTCGTTTTGTCGAGCCGATGCGGCTCGATTTTAAATCTTTGTTGTACGGCCAACTCTTCTGACTTAGTCATTCTTGCACTTCGTGCTACGTTGAATTATATGATCGATTTGGCCTATCGTGCCTATACTTCAGTCCGTAGCAAGGCGGCGATTTGGTTTTACGGACACCATTTCAAATAAGGAAAAATGTCGACCTCTTATATTTCAGCGTAAACGTATAACCTGCACACAAAACCAACTAAAATCAATACTTGTCCGAATCGGACTAATGCCTTGCATCGATTCGATTCTTAGAATCTTCGAGCCGACTCAATGCTTTCTCTCAGGCCAACTTAACACTTGCATCGATCTTACTCGACGCGTTCCTTGGGTCAACGTAACTCTTTGCATCGATCTGATTCGATGCATTCTCGGGACAAGACAACTCTTGTATCAATTCGCATCGATACTTAGTCGGGTCAATACGACTCTTCGAGTCAACGATTCAGCATAATGTATCGTGCGGAGCGGGGCATTATATAGACGATGTGATGAGTACACAATATTATAGATGATAGTATTTATATTATAGATTCATGTATAGGAGATTGACTGGATGTATTGTTACTGAGTATATGTTGTTGTTTAGATAGTCTTCATATTATTTACCGATTTTGTACCTGGATATTCATGTGTAAGGTTGTAATAACTGTATAGTGATCTGTGATGGTTCTCGTATTAGTATCTATATCGTGATAGACGATGTGATGAGTACACAATATTATAGATGATGATTAGACTAGACGGCTAACTACCGCCGTCAACAATAACGTAGCCTAGGCATGACTCGATTCGTACTCGATTATTCGGCAGCAGGTCGTGACATCAATCTCTACGTAGCTTTTCTCATTGATAACATATATAAAAAAGGAAATGGGATAGAGATTGTTGTGGGTATGGATAAAGGCATCCATATTTGGATTTATCCAAATTACAATAATACTAGAATTATATGATAATAACACTAATAAAATTATTTATTTTTTATGTTCTTAAAATAAATTAAAAATGGAGTCAAAATATTTTTTTTAAAATCGGGCCGACCCTGAGCCAGCCCGGTTCGGCCCACCCTCCCTGACTTGTCCATGGGCTCGGGCTGGGTTCCCTCTTCTGTCGACCGACCCAGGCTGACCCGGCCCAAAATCGATCAAATCCGATAAGGGCGACCCCTAGCCCGACCTATTACACACCTTGATGACGCCTCCATATTTGCAGTCATCTGATGCTAAATGACCTTTTTATGCATAGTAGAAGCATACAAATCTGAGATATTATGCCATTTTATCTATCTATAGTAAGACTATGTTTTCAATTTATTTTGTTCAACGCATTGCGTGCAAGTGGTGGAAGTGTGAAAGTGAAAATTTCATGAAATGCATCCACATTGAAGTTTTTCGAGTTGCAAAAATGTAGTTGGTTGGTTAATTTTTCTCTTTTGGAATTGTGGTCTTTTAATTAGTTTTTGTGTTTGTGTAAAGCAAAAGTGGACTTGGAAGTGGTGATGTGGTCATTCCTTTGTTTGATTGAAAAGTGAAAGTTTGTTGGAATGTTGTATGGTCATCCTATTTTACAAGTGGTATGTTTACCTCCCAAACTAATAAATTAAGTTGTATGGTCCCTAAGGCAGTAGCCTAGTGGTAGTGTGTGAGGCCGTCCAAGCATAGGTCTCGGATTCGAATCCTCCTCCGGACGACTGGGTGGCTTTTGGGCCACGAGAGCCGAGGACACCTCAAGAAAATGGAACACAAAAATAAACATAATTTATTATTATATTTAAAAACTGCACTAGTTGATCAAAATTATACACAAATTTGAACAACATTTCCATGTTGACACGTTGTACATAAATTTTCCATATAATTGTAGGAAATTAACTCTTGAATTACACAAGATACTAAAATATTTACATTTGAATTTAACACGAACTAAATGTAGCAAATACAGCAGTAGCTCTAATACATATCTCCATTTCACATAATGATAATTACACTTGAGACTGGAATAGGGTCTGTTATCAAACTAGAATACTTGCTATGTAGATTAAACATAAGAAAAGTTAATTTAATTCCCAAAATATTGTTAGTGCAAGAAATTAGGGTTAATAGAAAAAGAAAATTCATACCCAAAAACTGTAGATCCAAACTACCCAAAGTGGATCCTTGGCAAATCTAGGAATTGCAACCAAAAATTAGATTTTTTTTTGTTGCATACCCTAAAACAGGGTAGAATAAAGCATTAAACAGGAGAGGATTATTAGACATAATGTATGAAAGGGGACATAGCAATTTTCTGTAATCCTTACTTTCTTCCACTTTCCTCAAATTCTCAATTTTCAGTTCCGATGATCTGGTAGATCTAGAGTAGACCTAGTAATTCTATTGTATTTTCGAGATAAAAATTCTTCCTACGCAGATCTAGTAGTAGGTCTACAAAAAACTTGTAGGAAATGAAAAATTAGGAAGGAGGAAGATTCCAAAATCATTAGGAGAAAAAAATTCAAAACCCCAATTTTTATAGAGGAAAATTCCAAAATCATAAGGAAAAAAATTCAAAAAAAAAAATCAAAGGAAATGAGGCTCTAGTTCTAGTTATCTATATCAACCATTTTTTTCTACCATTCTGAGAAGGAGAAAAGTGGTTGGAATAGATAACTGAAACGAGGATAACTTCCCATGCAGTTCCAGCCAAGGAGCTAAGGCCTCGTTTGGTTCGCGGAATGGAAGGGAAAGGAAATCAATTCCTTGTCATTTTTTTTCCTTTGAAAATTTTTATTTTCCAATGATTTTTCTTTTCGATGTTTGGAAATGCCAAGGAATGTGGAAAGGAAAGTGATTATTTCAATGTGGGAAAGTAATTCCTTGCTTGGATGAATGGAATCACTTTTCTTCCTAATTTTTCTTCCATTGGAAATTACTTTCCTTTCCTCCTCAATTTCTTTGGCACCCAAATATAGAAAAGTAATCACTTTTCTTTTCCAACCCGGAGATTCCGCGAACCAAACGAGGCCTAAAGGGCTTCTTTTGGAGTTCAGATATGAGTTTTCCTTTTTTTTTTTTTTTTTTTTTTTTTTTTTTTGTGAAATGAAAAGTAAAGAGAAGAAAGGAGAGAGGAACTCAGAACTGTCATATCAACCCAAAGCCACTCCCATACAAAGACTATCCAATAATCCAAACAGCTGAACTGTCAAAAAAGCAATTAGTTTACAAGAAAACCACCCCCCCCCCCCCCCCCCCCCCCCCCCCCCCCCCCCCCCCCCCCCCTCTTTTCCCTTCCATATCAAGCAAGCAAACACCCCTAAGCAAGCAAACATCCCCTAAGTAAGCTGAAGCTGAGATGTGTGTTAGACAACTTCATCACAAGGACCCAAGTTGCAAGTTCGGCTTCAGAGAGACCACTTGCCTCACCAAACTGCGCTCAACGGCACATGTGTATGAGCATGATTGTTGTGAAGCGCTTCCAATCTATGCAATGAGAACCAAAGTCCCACATAGTTTGTATTTTTAGCAGAGAATTGCACATAGAGCATTAGAGTTCATTGAAATTGCTATGAGAGTATAGATATTTCAAAAATTACAACAGAAGACCAAAATGCCCTTTTAAAGGATGTTTTATTATTTTGCAAAGAAAACACCCTTTAAAAGAGCGCTTTTTGTAACATCCCACGTTTTTGTTACAAATCAGCCCTTTTAAAGGCATTTTTTTTTTTTTATTTACTTAATCGTCAATCCAACGGGGAGTTATGTGGAGACATTTAATTCCCCCACTCATACTCTTCTAATTCCACCCGCCCACCCCTTGTTAGCAATCACCCGAATAAAACTCGTATTATACGCGAATTTTTCCGTGTCTTTCATAAACGTATAATACTTACGTATTTTTGACAGATCCAAATCAGTACGTAAATTTTAAACATGCGAAATTTTAAATGTGTTCTGTACAAATTATTGAAAAATTTGGCATAAAAAACGTGCTGGGAACCTATTTCATTAATCAAATTTGATAACATATTTAAGAATGTGAAGTTTCTAATCTCAATATTTTTATTTTTCGAATATTTTACCGAATTTTTGAACGTATTTTATTTGCGTTGAGCCGATTTATACTCGTACTTTTGCCGTCCCGAATTTTTTCCATTTGCCGAATTGCTAACAAGGCGCCCACCTAGCCTTAATATATGGAAGAAGTCAATGTAGAGAACTCGAATACAGAAAATTTCAAATTTAGGGATAAAATTTAGGTTATTTACGAGAAAGGAAATATTATCCAAAGTTACAAGAAAATGGATGGGGCGCCATCTACTGGCATCCAAAATTTCCTTGGTTCTGGCGCCATCTGTGATGGCGCCCATTTATTTTTGTGTTCTGGATTTTTATTTTTTAATGTGGCGCCATCAATGATGCCGCCGGTTTGGATTTTTCTTTTCTATGTTGTTATGTTTATGCATTTTATACATTGCTTAGTTTATGTATGGATGCATTTTATACATTGCTCAGTTTATGCATGGAGCATGGAGTAATGTGTGGTTGACATTGCTCGGTTAATGAATGGATGCATTTATACATTGCTCAGTTTATGCATGGTTTATGAATGGAGCATGGAGCAATGCATGTTGGACGTTGCTCTGATTATGCAGGCTCAATTGCTTCGGTGGTACTCCAAATTATACTCTATTAACAATAAAGTACCTAATGTATTATTCCTTACTTAAAAGTAACACCCTTATAATTAAGGTGTATCACAGTCCCTGTACCAACTTTCCGTCAAGTTGCTAACGGAAATGGGCTCAATTACTTCGGTGGTACTCCAAGTTATACCATATTAACAATAAAGTACCTAATGTATTATTTCTTACTTAAAAGTAACACACGTTATAATTAAAGTGTATTACAGTCCATGTATCAACTTTCCGTCAAGTTGCTGACAGAAATGTGACGTGGCGTGTACACATGTGTAGTCCACGTGTACACTCAACCTAGAATAACCATATTTGACCTTTATCTGTCTCTCTCTCCTCCCTCTATTCGATCGACACACTCCGACGAAAAAACGAGGCCACCGAGAGACGCGGACGACGGAGACGAGCGGTGCGGCTGAAGACCAAGCTACCGGAGCATTCGCAGATGGGTACCTCTCTTCCTTGCTCTCTTCTTATTCTTCTTCTTCTTCATTTTTGAATCTCACTTTGTTTCTCTTTATTATCGAAACACTAAAATTTGAAAAAACCTCGAAGTAAAGTAGAGCAACATTAGAGGAAACCCTAACCAGTAGTTATTATTATGGAAACCCTAAAGTAATTTATTGTGTAAACCATGCAATAATTTATTGTGGAAACCCTAAAATAAAAGAAGAGCCGATCCTAAAAATGTTTATGCTGATAAAATTGCAGCAAATGAAGCAAGTGAAATGGAATGGGATCTTGCGAAGATCCCATGTTATTGCGAAGGAACTTCTCTGTGCAAATTAATCACTGCAAATACATCTTGGAATCGTGGGCACCAATTTTTAAAATGTGCAAAGGAGATAGGATGTGATTTTTGGTATTGGACTGATGAACTTCGGTTATGTCGTTGCAAAGCCGGATTTTGCAAAATACGAACATCAAAGGTGCCTAGGAGCTTAGGTCAAAAATTCTACTGTTGTCCATTATCTACTAGTGTAAGTGAAACATACTTTTCTTTGTACATTAATATAAATTAATTATTATTTTTTGCTATTAATGTGTAACTTATAATTGTAATTTCTTTCTTCAATACGTGTAGAGGAAAAATTCCGGTTGTGAATACATTAGGTACTTTATTGTTAATAGGGTATAACTTGGAGTACCACCGAAGTAATTGAGCCCATTTCCGTTAGCAACTTGAGAAAAGTTGGTACATGGACTGTGATACACCTTAATTATAACGTGTGTTACTTTTAAGTAAGAAATAATACATTAGGTACTTTATTGTTAATATGGTATAACTTGGAGTACCACCGAAGCAATTGAGCCGATTATGCATGGTCTATGCATGGAGCACTGCTCATGCATGTATCTTGCACTATTACGCCTTAAAAGAATCAATCTGGCACGATCATTGATGGCGCCACATTAAAAAATAAAAAAATATTTGGGCGCCATCTCTGATGGCGCCAGAACACACACAAAATAGACGCCATCATAGAACGAAGAAAATTGTTGGGCACCATCTGCGATGACGCCTCATCCCTTTTCTTGTCAATTTGGAAAAACTTTCCTCTTTTTCGTAAATAACCTAAAATTTATCCCTAAATTTAAAATTTTCTGATTCTAATATGCACAAAAACGCCCTTTAAAGGGCATTTTCGACACATTGTTAATTAATAATTAAGGAAGAGCGGAAGAGTTAAGGAATGATCTGATCGTGGGTTAAATGAAATGCTACGTAAATGCTCTTTTAAAGGGCATTTTCTTTGCAAAACAAAGGAACGTCCTTTAAAATTACGTTTTGGGTCTTATGTTATAATGTTCTATATGCAATTATCTGTATTTTTAGTCGATATGCATCTTGCAATGTTTAAATCTATCCCTAGTTGTTGTAGTTTTATATATGGATCATCAATTTCATGTTATAAGAGGTCGAGGGAACTGATGTTAATTTAGTTTTTTTTTATGAATTCATTATCTTGGTATTTAAAAAGGTCATCGTTATTGGCACCGCAAAATACTCTGGAGACGACCCTGGCAATCCAACTTACTTTATTTTACTTTAGGGGACAACACATACTACTTCTTGGAGGCAACAAACATTTGTCTCTCTTCTTACTCTCCTTATTTTCTTCATCTTCCGACCCCAAACAATAAATCTCACAACAATTGACAGTGGAGATGGTTTGAATCAACAAATCTACACAATTAAGATAAAACTCCACCAATTGAAACTAGGTTTATTTTGTTATATAGATTTATTTTGTTTAGATTCTTATATTTCATGTGCAATACATATTTGTCAAGGTTTCATAGTAGAAAGCCTACTAAGGCACTATTTTCGAAGTTTCAAACTCCATTAATGGAGGTTTAAAGTTTTATAACAAATACACTCACATTTGTGACGATAGGAGACCGCCAAACTTTTGACGAACATTTGGCAATGAAGGCATAGACTACTGACTTCAAGACTACCAAAATTTTGACTGTCCTAATGTATTATCCCCCAAGAAAAAAAAACTAAGTTATTGCTTAGGAAGGGGGACATGAAGGGAAGAAAAAAGTTGAGGAAGAAAAAAAATGGGAGAAAAATTATGGTGTTTGGGAGGGGGAGGAAAAATGGAGGAGAATAATTTGGGAAAAAAATCATGTGGGTCCACTTAAAAATTGTTCTCCAAAGAATGGAAAAAAAAAATGGAAAGAAATGAAAGAATTTTGGAAGAATGTACCCAACTACCATTCAAAAAGTAAGTATAAAATAAAAGACTCTAAATTATGATTTGAACTTTTTTAGAAAGTCAAACTTTAAATAGTAATTATATTTTTATCCTACAAACAAACAAACAAAAAAAAAAATTTTCTACCATTTCGTCATCCAAATAACGGAAGGAATTTTTTTTTTTTTTGAGGTGTCCCTTCTCCAAGCCGGACCGTGGCTATATAAGCCACCCAGCCGTCCGAGGAAGAATTCGAACCCAAGACCTGTGCTTGGGCAAGGCCCCGCACTACCACTACGCTAGTGCTTTAGGGAACTTTCAGAAGTAAAAAATTTTACCATCATTATTTTCCCTTAAAATTTTCTTTTTCTTTCCCAAAAAAAATTTAATTCACAAACACTACCATAAGGAAACTTTCAGAAGTAAAAAAATTTAAAAAATATCTGTACTCATCTATTATTGAATACGATCTTTCAACTTAAGTGCTTGAAGCAACTAACACCAAGTAAAAGCAAACTGAAAAGTGATTTAAGAACAGGGAATTTAGAGAAGAAAAGTTTGACATTGCCATTCAAAACAAGGAAAGATGGCTGTTATAATTTGGATTAAAAATGAGAAAGTAGATCAGAATTTAGAAGCATATGAATAGTTTTAACACACACTGAACGACTTATTATAATTGAAAATTATTATTGTGCGAAGAATTAAAACCATAACTTCCAACCGCCAGCAGCAAACTTTTAATTTTTGTCTTTAAAAGCCATAGATTTTATATGTTAGTAGTTGCACATGGAACCAATCCAACTGAAAGTATATTATTTAAGCACTCTTTCCTAAGGAAAACAAAATCACATTTATATGTTAGGCACCCACAAAAGGACCAACAACAAAACCGTCCCTCTCCAGTCACCGCTACAAAACAAAAATATCGGCCAAAATACTTAGGGTCCGTTTGGATATATTTTTTAAAATATTTTTCTGAAAACAGTTTTCTGGAAATAAGTTATAAAGTTGTTTTCTGAGTAGAAAATTTTTTACTTTGCGTTTGGTTACTTTTATTTGAAAAGTAGTTTTAAAAAATAAGAGTTGAAAATGATGTTTGGTTAAATACTTTTATAAAATATTTTTGTTAACTGTGTCCACTGTATCCATAGTTGTTCGTCCCAAAATTGTCCTCAACTCAATTCGTGTCTGACACAGAAAAATCATAACCCTAGAAATATATTCACAGAGAGGTCGTGTCGTGTCCTCTCTCGAGTCCGGCTATCTCAAAGAGGTCAAGCCGCCGGGGTCTTCGAGTCCACCGTCGTCGAGTCATCGAGTCCACTGTCGTCCACCGTCGAGTCATTGAGTCAAGGTCGTGGTCAAGTCGTCGAGTCCACTGTCGTCCACCGTCACGGTCGTGTCGTCGAGGTCGAGTCGTCATGTCCTCGACTTCCCTCCAGTCGTGGTCTCGACAAGGTCGTCGTGGCCTCGAGCCAAGCTAGGCGAGCTGCCAAGGTTGCCGATGACGCCCCAACCTCCACCGCAGTCTGGTAGAGCCGCCAAGGTCGAGAACCGACCACCAAGTGTAAGCCCCTAAATATTTTAAAATATTTTAAAATAAGAAATTTTAATTTTTAAATAGCATTTATATCCTTAAAACAAATTATTATAATTATTAAAAAAATTTAGAATTTTTAAATAATTTTTAAAGCTTAAAATATTATTTTGTAATTTATTAAATTATTTTAATAGCATTTTGTAATTAGTTTAAATGTTTTAAATACAGTTTGCAATATTTGATTTGTTTGTGCAAATTTTATTTGCACAGAGCAGAGCGCGGGGGGGGGGGGGGGGGGGGGGGTATTGTGCAAATTAGATTTTGCACTTAACTAAGGCGGTGGGATTTTTTGTAATATCCAGTATTGGGGAGGGGGGGGGGGGGGGGGGGGTTCTGCAAACCGACCACCCGATCACCGCCTTCGTCCCGACTAATCCGCCGACCTCGGCCTAAACCCTAATCCTAATTCCTAAACTACTGACCGAAACCCTAATCTAAACTCGCCCCAGCCCTATAAATAGACTCCCCGACCGAATCCCTAACCCTATTCTACTTCCCGACCACCCCAGCCTCCACACTATCCTGTTCTTCTCCGACGAGTTTGCCGGAGACCTAGATCTAGGAGCGCCACCACTACAGACCACGCCACCGCCTCCGACCACCACCAAACTCTTCGCCACGACGAGACGACCACCGTGCAATTTTTTTCCGACGACCCCGACGTCTCCTCCGCCGTAGAGCGCCCCCGACAGCAACCCTACGACGGACACGTACGTGTCACTTCTCCTAGGTGTCGAGTCGTGTCTCGTGTACACGTGTATGGACTCGTCCAGGGGTGAACGTGGACACGGCATTTACGTGTCGTGCGTGTCGTGCTAGCCTCGGACACAGGATTCGTGTGCCCGTGTCCCTAACTGTCAAGACACGGGTTTAAAATAAATGGGTTTAAATTTATGTTAACAGGTTTAACGCGCACAGTAATGGGTTTTAAATTAACGGGTTTACTGTTTATAATGGGTATGGGTTTGGGCCCAATGGGTTTTGGGCCGAGTTTTTAATTATATATATATATATATATATATATATATATATATATATATATATATATATATATATATATATATATATTTTATAAATATATATATATATATAAATATATTTATATATATATATATATTTTTATATATGTATTTATATATGTATATATGTATATGTATGTGTATATATATATATATATATATATATATATATATATATATATATATATATATATATATATATATATATATATATATATATATATATATATATATATATATATATATATATAAATATATATAAATATATATATATATATATATATATATATATATATATATATATATATATATATATATATATATATATATATATATATATATATATATATATATATATGCTTTTTGAACTTATACACACTTGTGTATTTATATACAAATATATTTATGCTCTATATATACATGTTATTTAATTAACAGTATTCATGATGTGTATATTTTACTATATTAAAATATATTATTTTATTACTTATTTAAAATCAGTATTTTTGTAAATTGTGAAGTACGGCCATTTAAGTCCAGACCTATCATGGGTTCTGTGGACTTAAATAAGCCTAAATACATTCAAGACCTGTACGAGTCATATCGGACTTGATTCATGGCTTTGGGTCCCGTATCTGGACTCCGGTTCAATTTCGTATACGTGGATAAAATACTAAATAATTAATTATTTATTTTCCATAATTTGTAACTTACTGTATTTAAATTTTTATATATAATTTAATTGCTGTAAAAATCTGGAAATTTTTTTATTTAAATACTATGTTAATTTAGCTAATTTAATATAATTTTTTCAGGATTTAGTTAGTGAACTTGTTATTTTATAAAAATAGGAAAACAGAACTCATTTTCAGGGCAATTATGTTTAATGATTTTTAATAAATATCTATGAGGGTTTTTAAATTCCAAAAAAATTAGTATAAATTTCTATAATTAATAAGGTTGAGTTTAGAGCTTTGTTTTGCAATGTTAGAGTTAAATAACTATTCTAATAATTACTAGAGTGAAGTGCACAGATGGAATTATTAATTAATAATTGTTTTATGTCATGACTTGTAATTTTTGGGTATTACTAGTATTTAAAGTGTTGACCTACCTTAGAATAGAAGACCTAGAGGTTGGTTTAGATGCCATATCACCTCACGTTGGATTCCTATGCTAATTTCACTTAGCTAAGTATCCAGATGCATCGTGTCACACCAGTAGTGTTAATCTTTGTTTATAATTTAGATAGCTGGGATAGTTTATATTTGTGACAGTGCTGGGACACCAGACATCTATAGCATTTTCTTCACTACCTTGCTTTGCTAGAGGAAAGTACCTCTATGAACTTTATT
The DNA here is from genome assembly GCA_029216955.1 of Iris pallida. Taxonomy (NCBI): domain Eukaryota; kingdom Viridiplantae; phylum Streptophyta; class Magnoliopsida; order Asparagales; family Iridaceae; genus Iris; species Iris pallida. The sequence goes on from JANAVB010005799.1 coordinate 1,474,557, forward strand.
TACTGCATATAATGAATTGTGTATAAACCATGTTATATACCGATACCTAAACTGCAAGTCATATCTCTACATGTTTCACTTACTTTATACTGTTCTCAGTATCCACCATGTTTCATACCGTTCTTGTATCTCTCACATATTTAGAATCTGGGTTATGGAAAAACTGATAGTTGAGTACGTGATCATGCCCTCTTCTCCCGTACGTACGTACCGAGCAAGGTTGACATTTTATGTATACCTTGTCGTAGGCGCACAGCTGTATCTGTACGTATGTACATCTATCGCTTGTTTACTTGTACGAAAGTACATTTTATATACTTGTGCCATAGTAGATTTTACACCTATTGACGATTACATACCTGCTACAGTTTTAAACATTATATATACATCTGTCTCTATGACATGTGTATCCTTGCCATGATAGATTGTGATATACCATGATTCCTGTTTATTACACTCATATTCATTTCATGCTTCGTATATTTAGTTTGTTAGAATCAGTATGCTTCCGTCCTGACAGG
>JANAVB010005799.1:1475090-1560004 GCA_029216955.1 Iris pallida
TATAAAAATATATAATATATATATATATATATATATATATATATATATATATATATATTATATATATATATATATATATATATATATATATATATATATATATATATGCTTTTTGAACTTATACACACTTGTGTATTTATATACAAATATATTTATGCTCTATATATACATGTTATTTAATTAACAGTATTCATGATGTGTATATTTTACTATATTAAAATATATTATTTATTACTTATTTAAAATCAGTATTTTTGTAAACTGTGAAGTAGCCATTTAAGTCCAGACCTATCATGGATTCTGTGGACTTAAATAAGCCTAAATACATTCAAGACCTGTACGAGTCATATCGGACTTGATTCACGGCTTTGGGTCCCGTATCTGGACTCCGGTTCAATTTCGTATACGTGGATAAAATACTAAATAATTAATTATTTATTTTCCATAATTTGTAACTTACTGTATTTGAATTTTTATATATAATTTAATTGCTGTAAAAATCTGGAAATTTTTTTATTTAAATACTATGTTAATTTAGCTAATTTAATATAATTTTTTCAGGATTTAGTTAGTGAACTTGTTATTTTATAAAAATAGGAAAACAGAACTCATTTTCAGGACACTTATGTTTAATGATTTTAATAAATATCTATGAGGGTTTTTAAATTCCAAAAAAATTAGTATAAATTTCTATAATTAATAAGGTTGAGTTTAGAGCTTTGTTTTGCAATGTTAGAGTTAAATAACTATTCTAATAATTACTAGAGTGAAGTGCACAGATGGAATTATTAATTAATAATTATTTTTATGTCATGACTTGTAATTTTTGGGTATTACTAGTATTTAAAGTGTTGACCTACCTTAGAATAGAAGACCTAGAGGTTGGTTTAGATGCCATATCACCTCACGTTGGATTCCTATGCTAATTTCACTTAGCTAAGTATCCAGATGCATCGTGTCACACCAGTAGTGTTAATCTTTGTTTATAATTTAGATAGCTGAGATAGTTTATATTTGTGACAGTGCTGGGACACCAGACATCTATAGCATTTCCTTCACTACCTTGCTTTGCTAGAGGAAAGTACCTCTATGAACTTATTTACTGCATATAATGAATTGTGTATAAACCATGTTATATACCGATACCTAAACTGCAAGTCATATCTCTACATGTTTCACATACTTTATACTGCTCTCAGTATCCACCATGTTTCATACCGTTCTTGTATCTCTCACATGTTTAGAATCTGGGTTATGGAAAAACTGATAGTTGAGTACGTGATCATGCCCTCTTCTCCCGTACGTACGTACCGAGCAAGGTTGACATTTTATGTATACCTTGTCGTAGGCGCACAGCTGTATCTGTACGTATGTACATCTATCGCTTGTTTACTTGTACGAAAGTACATTTTATATACTTGTGCCATAGTAGATTTTACACCTATTGACGATTACATACCTGCTGTTTTAAACATTATATATACATCTGTCTCTATGACATGTGTATCCTTGCCATGATAGATTGTGATATACCATGATTCCTGTTTATTACACTCATATTCATTTCATGCTTCGTATATTTAGTTTGTTAGAATCAGTATGCTTCCGTCTGACAGGATAACGTTGTAGGTATACTTACCGAGGAGGAGTTGCTATGTGATTCCTATTATGGAGTTGCCGTCGAGGATCAGGCTTTACCTTACGAGGATGTACCTGCGGGAAAACTCGTCTAGTTTGTTGAGTTGTTCAGGACTTTTGAGAGTAGTCATGTTTAGACTATGTATTTTGATACTGGACCTGTATCCAGTTTTATGTCTTGACCTTGTATTTGGAACATATTTATATACGAGATGATTTTGTGTTTGAGATATATTCTGGCTCAATATTGATATATAGAACTATTAGCACACTTTGATCTTCTCTTGTTGTCTTTAGAACAGCTTACTACGCTTTATCTCAAGCATAGGATGGATATGACTCGGCCCGGCCTATCATGCCCAGAACCAAATTACTGGAGAGCGGGGGACAAACACAGCCAGCTACGTACATTGAAGTGAATCCCGTCTCGCAATACGGTCACGGCTGTCTAGATGCATGAGGGTTTACTACAAGCCATTAGTCTCTTAGGGTCAAGAACAAGCCTAGTGTCTCAATCTCAAGCAAACAAGTAAATGTAACAAGATGGTAGATCATCAGACATACAAAGTAAGGCATCCCAAACATTACATATTCAGATGATCATGAAGTTAGTCATACAAAATGCGAAGACTAGCAAGAGTTTAAGTCATACATGATCAACCCTAGGATTTTTCAATCACGTTACAGCCCGTAGACAGACAGGAATGTAAATTCAACACGAGCTAACACTTGCTCTGTGGCTAAATGCCTCAAAAGAATAATTTTACAATAGAGTGGAAGAGCAAAATAAAACCCACTCGTTGCCAGGGTTTCTTCTAGTAGTCACCATCTAGCAGCAAGGCTGGAAGATCCTCGGAAGCTGCTCCAAAATCTGGCCATACAAAACCAGCTGGGTCAGACCCCAGAAAGAGCAAGTGCTACAAAGGAGGCTTCACTTAAGAACTAAAACCAGCATATTAGCACATAAGTCATAGATGAAATAACATAGGACATGAGTTAAAAAAACAGGATGATAAACGATAAGATGACTAAAGGACTATTCCGGTAACCAAGTTACAACCCGTGAACCAAACAAGGATCGGGGTTATGACCCTTCACCCGAACGGAACTTTAGTCACTGACCAATTATCGATATAGTAAAGCATATACAAGCATGTCCAGAGATAGCCATGTACTAGGTCTAGACAAGACTAAACAAGATGGGACTCCATCCAACATTCACGGCCAAGCAAGAGTACGGCTTGATAGTTAACTAGCTAGGGTTATCGCAAGCCTAGTTACTAGCAAGATGCAATGAGATATTCCTACGGCCACAAGTCCTGCAGACTATCCAGGTTATCCAGACGCAAGGTTCATGTTAAGAGTTATCTTGGCTTTTTAGATGACTTGGATGCAACACATGACAGTGTGCATAGTAATCATTTCATGTAGTGCCCCACATAACAGTGAGTTGGAAATGTACCCTACTCGTCGGCAGGCTACAAGTCCATCAGGAAGGCGCCCAGATAACGGGATTGCTTGTAGCCAAAATATCTCTTTGTATGAACTACTTGATCAATCTAGTCATTAACCTAGTCAGATTCAGCATGAATCCCTGACCGTGGTAACCAGGGATACAAGTCCTAGACATGATGCGAGACAAGACTAGTAGCTTATACAAGCGCATTCAATACAATCACCTACGGTGTCATGAGAGTTTACTAGCATGTCGAGATAGCCGTCGCAACAACATTCAAGATTACATGTTAGACTTACTTATCAAGATTACTTGTCAAGAGTGTGCCACGACGGGCCACTGTCAAGATTACTTATCATGTCAAGAGTGCGTTGTTTGCAAAAACAAAATTTGTTTTATTCCAAACTTGTAAAAGAGTACAAAGTACAATGAATTTTGGGGATGTACAACTTTAGGAATCTGATCAAAAGACGATCACTTTATCCCTTGGACTATGTAAACTTGAAGACTGTAGCCTCTGGAGAATGCAACAGCAATTTTGCTAGAGTTCTTGATCTCTGTCCCCATGTGATGATGATTGGAAACTCTATTTATAGAGTTCTTGAAATAACTATTTTAGCAGTTATTCTGATGATACGCGAAGCTGGATTGCGCCATATTGAGTTGCGCTAACCTCCTGTTGCGCCAACTTTTATTCAATTGTCAATCGTGTACTAACTGTATTTAGACGCGTGGTATCGTATGATTGAGATGCGCATGGTCGTGTACAGGATAGTAGACACGTCTTGAGAGATTAGTGGCATGTGCGCCACGTCATCCTGCTTTAGAATGTAAGTTGTCTCAAGTTCATCAGGTTGCGCGAGCTTCAGTCAACAAGTCAACCTGCGCTTGATTTGGGCTGCGCCTACACACGTGGTAGCTTCTGAGCAAGAGTCGTTCAGGTTGCGCCCAGGCACAACTAAGGATTTTGTTTAGATTATGCCTGGGCGCAACTCACGAAGTGTACATGACAGCTGTCCACTATATTCCCTTGAGCGACACAATTCATGGGATTCGAAGAGATTTTCCTCGTTCATTGTTGTGCCAGTCGTCAGTGTTGTCAGGTAATGATGACCATTAAGTGTCATATGCCACGTAGGTTCTGGCATAAAAAAGACTGGGCGCAGTCTAATATCAGGCGCAACTTGATCAGTGGCACAGTCTGTTCTCAGAGCTTCATATCAGTGGCGCAACTTAATTTTTAGGGCATAATTTTATCACTGATCAGTATATTCAGGACGCAACTTGATTTTTAGGCTCTACAAGACCCCCTTCAAAGTTTTCAAAACTTAAAGACATTGCAAAGTTTTGGAATACTTTGAATTTAGAAAAGTTTTGACTATGTCAAGTTGTGCCGGACAATGCTCGGTCATCACAATTAAATATCTTTCTCGAAAATACTCAATCCTCTCTTCGTCTTCCGGAATTTCATTGATTTTTTTTAGTTTTCCAGGAAGAAGAAGAATACGAAGAGTCAATTTGTTGATATATATGTAGTAGCTGATCTTTGTGCTTTGTTCTTCACTCTTGTTCTTCAATGGCCCCCAAGAAGAAAGAGATGGAGATCAATGCTGACACCACAACCAAGTCTCCTGAAACGGGACATGATGTTGCGCCTACAATTTTTTTGTTGGAGGCTGACCCAGCTTTGAGGGTAGTGAACTTTTTGAACTGTTTCGGTTTAACCCCGTCAGTCTTCAATCGCTCGAGTTGCAGATCATCCTCTGAGGAGCACGTCAATTCGGAGGGATTTCTTAATCTGATGCGCCGTTCGGGGATCCACACCATGCAAGAATTGGACGTCGCCCTTTGTCAGACTGATGAAGGCAAGGACAAGAAATAATGTTCTAAGCAGAACAACTTTTTATTTTTATGTCCTTGACTGTAGGGGTCCACCCGTCTTTATGCAATGAAACCTAGAATTTCTGATTTTGTTGGCTGAGATTTCGAATGGTGCTCATGGACATATTCTTTTAGCTAATTCTTTGTTTTACTGTTTCTTCTGAAGAATACGTAGCAGTCGTTACACGATTTTAGATGCCCATTTTGAGTTCTTTTCCAAAATAGGATCCTAGAACGACGCACCCACCTAATCTTTAACCTCTTTAAAAAGGACATCCAAAAACGAAAGAACCATTCCTACTCTCTCAAAACAAATGTCTTCCCATAAGGTTTCACTTGCACCACTTCATTCTGATGTTATTTGCCTACATGCTGTGTCTTTAAAAATTGGTAAGTCTCGACGAAGAATCAATGGTATGAATAATCTTCTTTCGCACCACTTTTGGAGACAAGTATCGATCTGTATGATGTAGACACTTATTGATATGTGCTAACTATTTCTGAGAATAGGTGCACACTATGGTCCAGTATTTAGCTCCGATCAGAGGAACGTATTGCTGACATACACTTGTTTGATCAGTGCTTAGTATTGATATGCGCCTGTTTGTAGGCGCAATGCTGACATGCGCCTGTTTGTAGGCGCAATGCTGATGTGCGCCTGTTTGTAGGCACAATGTTGATATGCGCCTATTTGTAGGCGCATACTGCTGATCAATTCTGCTAACTTCTCCTGTTTCATTGATATTTGCAGGGACTTGGTTAACGAGCTTCTTCAGAACCGGCATTGGTGATTTGGATGCTGTATAGAGCATTTTTCTGACACCCACATCAGACAGCTCATGTGGTTCTGACACTCAAATCAGACAGCTCAGGACTCTTCATATTAAGAAGGGTCTTCCTCAGATGGTAGGAAGAGCCTATACATATGAGAGTTGGATGGTGAAGACGCAGAACTATGAATTGTATCACAAGGGTGATCTCGTTCCTAGTTCCCCTGGCGGGATATCTTTTCTCCACCAGTTGTATTGACAGCAGCTCATCTTTAGGCTGCTGTACTCTGTGGTTCTCCTCTCGTCTTTCTCAGAGAGAAGACCAGAGTTAATTCCATTTTCTGGCTCGTTGCTTCAGATCGAGACGACAAGGAATTGCCACCAACAAATAAGAAGATCCAAAGATGTAATAGACCTTCATTATTGATGAGAAGATCCAAAGATGTAATAGACCTTCATTTAGAATGAAAATCCAAGATGTAATAGATTTTCATCAAGATGTATCTATGCTTTTAAAGAAAGAATAAAGAAATAATTGTCTCATTATTCTCTCTTCTTTTTTTTACAGTTTGATTTTGCTATGTTGTGATAGATAACAGAATCCAGAGAGGATTATGAATGTGGCAAGTTGTTTTGATATAAATATTTGGAATTCAAGTTCGTAAAAGACATGACCTCTCACAATGATGAATGAATGGGTGATCATTCACTTCAATTTTCGAAGAAGAAATATTGAATAAATGAATGGTCGTTTAAATTTTCGAAGAAGAAAGCGAATGAATCAAGCATGTCGGTTTTGAAGAAGGGAAGATGAAAAGTCGGTTATGAATGAACCGTTAGGAATGAACAAATAATTGTGCCTCTTTCCAAGAGTCGCACCAGTTCTCAAGGCTGATTACTTAGTTGTTCTGCCTATAAAATGTCAATCTCTTTTCTTTCTGTGCAAGAGAAAAGAAAGAAATGTCTTCCAAAGATTTGATTGCTCCGAAGACTGAAAAAGAAACCAAGACTTCCCTCGCTGAGCCTCCAGTGCCTTCTCAAAAAGAAAGGGGCGAATGTTCAACTGTTCCTCCTGCGCCAGGACAGGATTTGATCTCCAAGTTAGTGGAGCCTGGAAAAACTGTCGAAGAAGAGGCATTGAGGATGGCTGTTTATGAGTTCCTGGTGTGTTCCGACAATGAGATGTTTGAACGGTTGGCGAACTTTGTATTTAACCAGGAAGGGTCAGGGCCTCCTCCCCGTTCTTAATATTATGTAATTCCATTTTGCTTTTGAATAAAAAAATAAACTTTTATTTACATCATGTCTCTGAAAATAAAGTACAATTTGTCTTTATACATAATATTCTTGAAAAATTTGCCATTGATGGGCATCATAACAACTCTGCCATCCATATCTATTAATTGATAGGCTCCATTGGAGAAGACTTTATTTATTTCATACGGTCCTTCACATTTTGCCTCGAACTTGCCTTTGCTCATATGTGTCATAGTCATAGGACGTCTGACTGTAAGAACCAACTCGCCTTCTTGAAATGTTCGTACTCTGACTTTGCGATTGAAAGCTTTTGAAATCTGGGCCTGATAAAGTTCAATATGCTGTTGAGCTAACAACCTTTTCTCGTCGAGCGTCTCCAATTCCTGAAGTCGAAGACGATCATTGTTGTCTGTAGTAAGCTTATTAGCAATGGCGATTCTCAATGATGGAATTTGAATTTCTAAAGGTAGCACAGCTTCACATCCATATACCAGAGAAAAAGGGGTACAACCTGTGGGGTTACGGACGGTAGTACGATATGCCCATAGACACTCTCCGAGTTTATCACTCCAATTACGTTTGTTAATAGAGACAAACTTTTTAAGGAGTTTGATAATGGTCTTGTTGAATGCTTCAGCCAACCCGTTAGTCGCAGGATTATAGGCTGTAGAGGCGATATTATTGATTCTGTTATCATCACAGAACCTATTAAACTTCTGGCTGATGAATTGCGACCCATTATCATGGATGATTTGGCGAGGGACACCAAATCTGTATATCACATGATGTTTGATGAAGTTGATGACACTACTCGTTTTAACTTCAGTCAAAGGTATAGCTTCTGCCCACTTGAAAAAATAATCGGTTATAGCTAAGATGAATCGATGTCCTTTAGATGAAGGAGGATTGATAGGGCCAATTATATCCATATCCCAAGCTTCAAAAGGCCATGAGGCTGCAGTTGGATGAAGAAATTCTGACGGTTGGTGAATGAAATGACTTCAGATATTTGAATACACATGGAATAGATATTAGAATGTCGTATTTCTTTGTCCTCAGATATTTCTTTCCTGTTCAATCCTTTATTTTAAGGGTTGTGATTGATAGGACAAATGCTTACGCTCTATTTCTTGGTCAACTTGTTCGATTCTCTAGAAGCTCATGAATATTTTCAAATATAGTTAAAGGAATATTAGTTAACTCGTAATGGCAGGACAGCAGCGCACTGTCGTAATTTATTCGAATTATGGAGACTATGGATTCACTGCAGCCAGCAGCGCACTGGCGAGACACAACCCCTAGAGGTGAAATTTGTCTAAGAAAATATAGGTTATAGAATATTGCTAAAACTATGGCTAGTGGTCGTCTTTGATCGTAGATTCCCTGGAGTCGAAATAAGGTAGGGTATCTGATAGCATATCATACTTGAATCACGGAACCAAGAGGTTACCATCGCCCGGGTATACGGACAAGGCATAATTCTCGGTGAAATGACTTCAGACATGATTACCAGTTAGGATACTATAGAGGATAGGAAAATGTCCTGTATGTCCAATAAGACCCAAAGTCAATATTAGTGGAAGTTTTGTAAGATGGGTAGCACGTCTCCCGATCTAGCATTCCGTGGTCCTTGTGACCTATTGACGAGGATATTGATTGACGCTAATAAGTTTACCTAGAATATAGAATTTTTGAGGTCCATAACCCATTAGTCGACCAAGGCCTTGGATAAGAAGATAGTAGGAAGACTGTATAAGCAAGAACACCTGGTAATTTTTTTTGGATTCTCCCAAAACTCGAACTACTTGTGCCTTCTTTCAAAAATCTTGTATACTTATAATTTGACTATTTTGACCAATGTTGCTATCACAACCTAGTTTTGCAAGCTTACTCTTTTACCAAGCTTGATTCAAGACATATGTTTATTGGGGATGCCCACTAACATATTGTCTAATCAGAATCGATGTATTACGGTCTGATGAACCGTAGTGCACTCGGTTCGCTCTCTCTTTTATTATTCCACATGGATTGAGATATCGAGGTATCTATAATCTCATCTGCGACTGCTTTGACAATTCTTCTTGAATTATATGTTCGCCTTTGAATCACGAAATTGTGTTCAGTAACATCTCCCTTGAACTCTTTGTTGTTTTGTCTTTCACTGATTTGGAAAGACGAAAGCTCGTGATGGTAGGGAGATACAGAGTAACCCATGGCTATAATAGTTGTATACACAAGTGAAACTACCAGCGGCCAGCCATGAGATTGAGTTACTCGTTCTTCTCTCAACCCCCAAACTACTATTGAGACCTTCTAGCTACCTGAATTTGAGAATGATTAGGGTTTTACCCTTAGTCGAAATGCCAACCCAGAAGACCATATATCCTTAAGAAACCAATTGTTGTGAGCCTCTAACTAATTGCTTGAAACTTGCATTAACTAGCAATCCTTAAACCTTAACCCAACCTTTCCTCGACCAAAGCCCACGCTTTGGACAAGAGATGAATAGACAAGGGTATGGACAATCATTTACCATGACTATAGTAGACACTTATCCCGAGATTGGTTACCCGTCGATAGCTCTTGTATACTATGGACGAGTGGACCATTCTATTTAATCGACCATGTGTCATTGTACACACTCATGTTCCATTTACTGAGGAACGATCCTTGAGTTGACCTATATCTACAGTATTCCGTTATGTCGTGCCTCATTCTTATTTAACAAGAGTCGAGCTACAGTATCCTAACTTTGAAATTCTTCTAACCTCATTATTCCTAAAACTATGTCCTAGCTTCTAGGATGAGTAGACCGTAAGCCTCCTAAAATTTTGGGATGTACGAGGGTTATCGATTGATTAGAATAATTTCCATTAGGGTGATAATTAGTGCCCCGTGGACTTCCACCTTCCCTTTAGATCATTTGGTGTCTCCTTCCGTGACATTAATATTCGGAGCACGGGACCAGCCGATACCTTCCAACAAATTTTATATACAAAATCTAGACGAGTCCACCTTCATCTAGGTATATCATGTCCCACTCAAATACGTCCCCTTGTACTCTATTTTTATGGTACGACTTTCAGGTAAAAATGACTAGCTATAATCCTTACCATAATCCACGTATATTTCCCGACTACGACTAGAGACTCAACTTCGACTCGAATCTTTCGACCTAATATATGGTTGTGAACTACTCGAAGCCACTACGCACAGGTCACTAGTGTGCCATTCAATGGTATCTTCTCGTGCTACTTAAACATAAAAGTCACGGAAGGCGCATCTTCAGGGCTTACAGAACCTATTTAACCAATCCGACTGGCAACTAGCTTACCACTTGGGTAGAAACCTATTCTATGTTACCCTAACCGAGTAGAAATAGTTTTACCATTGGGATCTTGTCCAGTCAATATAGATTGAAATCCGAGGTTCATCCGACCAACGATTGATGTCCAATCAGAAACCCATTAAGACCCAGTAAAACTCATCCATATATACCACCATTTTTGGGAATATATAAAATTGAACTTTTTGAAATAGGTCCCTATACCTATTATGTAGTTCCCACCTCTTGAATGTGAATTCATTCGTAACCCTTAACCCATTTACCTGGAAGTCGTGATACAATCGTGTATTGCATTTATATTCCTTGCTTGTGTGTTTAAATAACCACCGAAAATCACAATCTTAATTTTCCAAATTTTGTTCTATTATGGAACCTTGTTTAGATTAATTTCGAGAACAAAATTTTTGTATTGCACGAAGTGCAAGCCCTCTATGAAACGAAGGGTCCTTCGATTTAGCAAGTGACTGGACTAGAGTAGCCCAATCTAGCAAATAAGTAAATGGCTCATAAACTTTCTTTCTGTATCATTGGATACTCTCTACCGCTCTGGAAACTTTATATTCGCTCTCGATTATTTTCCTTATCTTCCTGTCCTTCCTATTGTAGAGCGACGAATAGTCATGCCTATTGGAATTTATCAGTAATTCATAGCTACATATATGAATTTGTTGCTTGTTAAAGTTTGGATTGCTTGAATGGTAGGAGAGGATAATAGAGGCCGTATGCAGTAAACATCTATTGGTAGCAAGTTTAGCAAGTAGTTGGATGATTATAAAGCTGTAGGGACATACCTCTGAGGGAGGAGTGTGACCAAAGGTGGGTAGAAGTCCTCAAGAAATTGCAGTTGCAAATGACCATGAGAATAATTGATAGCTAGTGGATCCCGTCTTCTATCATAGCGGATGGACTCTTTCCTTAAATTTTGAGGACGAAATTATTTTTAAGGTGGGTAGATTTTTAACCCCTCTTCCCAGATTTTTGATAATATATTTTATTTATTTATTTAATTAAATGGTGATTTTAGAATTTTTATAAGTAATTACTTAGTTAATTATTACGGTAGATGACTATAGCCATGGCGGAGTGTTGGAGTACAAGGTGACTAGAAATCGTGGCACGAATAGTGCAATGGCGTGCTTTGACTAGTGTATTTGCCCTGGTAGGGAAGGCCCAGCCATGAGTGTGTCCAAACTAGGAAAACCAGGCCAAGTTGCGACTTAACCCTTACCGAAGATTTATTTATTTATTTATTATATTATTGAATTTTAGGGAACCGGTTATACCATTGTAGTCCGGACTGGACCCGAACTGAGCCCAAGTCCATGTAGGTCATGCGGCACGTCCATTGACATTCGTGTTGATGAAATTTGGTATGAGTGTGTTATATTCCGTTTTAATGATTAGTGACTATTTCTAAATATTCATAATTTAAATATTATAAATATTATTATTAATTAATATTCAATGATATCGGTATGAAATAGGTCCTGGTATATTCCGGGGATTATTAGATTGTACGCCATGGTATATACACCATTATTGAGTTATTGAATTTTGTTATTATTATTGTATTTTTATTATCAATTTATCGAGGTTATTATTATATAATACTATTATTATTGGTTATATTATATTTTTCAAATAAATGTTATATATATATATTTTTTATTATATATATATATATATATATATATATATATATATATATATATATATATATATATATATATATATATATATTCGTATTTATATAAAATAAGCCCAACTCTAGGAACAAATGCCAGTAGGGTTTAATTGAGTTTTATGGAGGTATATATATATAGGCATATATATTTTTATAATTTATTAATGTATATATACATATATATATTTAAATATACGAATGTGGGTATATATATATATATATATATATATATATATATATATATATATATATATATACACAAATAGATATTAGTGTTAATAAAAGGAATTAAATGAATCAACACTGTTCCAGGAACAGGGACCCAGCTAATCGAGCAAAAGACCCCAGCCAACCCGAGAGGAACCTCTCTCTGCTGAACACTACCAGCCCAAGCAGGCCCCTGACCGCGCGTTTATGCAACCTGCAACCGCAATATAATATAAACGAAGTATATATAAATAAGGGATCGAGAGGGTTTTTACAGAAACCCTAGCGCTATCCAATCTGCGCCGTGCCACCCTAGCACTGGGCGACCTTCCCGACGACGGTGCGTCACCGGAGGAAGGCTGACGGCCGGCCGCGCGCATCAGCAGCGCGTGAACAGAGCAGGACAGCCCAGTCCCGAGTCCAACTTCGTCGAACGTTTTCTTCCGCCACGCTCGACGGTTTTCGGAACCGATTTCACGGGTATGAAGACAACCTAAACCCCTCTGATACCCTTCAATTACTTATTTTTATTTCATAATGAACATGGCGCAAATCAATTCAGAAATCAATGAAAAACCTGTCGAAACAGGACACGTGAGACACTCCAACTACTCTAGTTCGCGGCCAGTTTTATCCCAAACCATGCACGATTTCGAAAATCTAATTGAAGGCAGTTATAGACAACCTATACGAGTTCGAAACCTCTCTTTTACCTTTATTTTTCATCTATTAAATCCCTGTTAAAACCATTTCAAAGTTTGACAAAAATCTGTTTTAAAATATTAAAAATATTAAAAAAATTCTTCGATACGACGTGCGCCCCGCCAATCCGGGCGACGTGGTCATGAACCGAAAGCATCGAAAGGTGTGTAATGGCTTCCTGGACGTGTGGATTTTGACAGAATTTAAATTGGTCGCGTGTGCGCGACGAATTTGATGCGTATCCGTCAAAATTCACCGTATCGGCCTCTGTACAAATTTCTCAATTACTTTGTGCACTGCTCGTCAGATCGAGACAAAACTTATGCCAACAGGACCGTATCATTTTTCTGGTCCTGCATGCCAAGTTTGGTCTAATTCTGAGACAGTTGATCGAATCGCCGTTTTGCGGGCCCCACGGTCCGATTCAACGGACAATTTTATGCACGGCCTGCAGGAATCCAACTCTGGACATACGGTTGGGTCGTATCAGAAAACTGGATCCGTAGACATATAGTTTGACGACTTTAGAGACCGTTGACTCTGGCACGCTTTTCGGTGCAAAGCGGGTCCAACGGCGGATACCAGTTTTGGCCCGAAATTACCGTTTTGCCCATGTGTCCAGAATTAGACTTAAGGACAGGCAATCCTAGCTAATTTGACTATTCTAAGAACATTGGTAATGTCTATTTCAGCATCTAGAGACTGTTGTACGGGTTTTGACTTTTGTGGCACACTGAGTGGTTTGGATTATCGGTTTCACCAGCAAAGGACCACAGGCGAGTACAGTTTATTGTTTGTTTTCAGTATTAATCTTTACTATACATCAGTGTTTAGTCGATTGATATGTGATTTTAGTTTTATGTTGATTTTGTTCTTTGTTGTGTCGGGAGGTGAAGTACCAACGATGTGTGATCTGACCTTAGATCGTGTAGATCGTGTAGACCGTGTTTATTATTGCATTTATTTCTTGTAGACAGTGTAACTTTAGACCGTGTAGACCGTGTTTATTATTGCATTTAAAACTGTGTAGTTCATGATTATTATTTTGTAGACAGTGTTTCTTTATTGTAATATTTTCTGTAGACCGTGTAACTGTAGACCGTGTAACTGTAGACCGTGTAACTTTAGACCGTGTAACTTTAGACCGTGTAGACCATGTCACATAATTGTCCCGAGACCGATCACATATCAAAGGTACTTTCGTGGGTCAGTTGGTCAGTATTTTGTTGTATTTCATTTTCTGTTCTTATTATTCAGTTTTATTGTCTTTCTTCATTTTTATGAATCATATATCTAAAGGCTAACCTTTGTAGTATAGTCATTTTCATATATTGAAACTGCATTCAGTGAATTGTGCTCGTTCCATTCCTGACTGGAAACCAATATTTTTCAGGTTAGCCGTGGATTCACTTAGCATGGGAGTTATGGGTGTACTTGCAGACGAAAAGCTTAGAGACTAGCTAGATAGCTGAGTTGTAGTCATTTCAATATTTGTACAAGTTTATATTTTCTACAAATATAAAACTTGTGAATATTGTAAGTTAAATTAATTATGTAAATGAGCATTATTTGTAATTTTTGGCCGTGACAGCGTTCTACCGCCGACACTGCGGCGTAGGCTGGCTTGGACACGTCTCGTATCCGTTTAAAAAAAACTGGGTGCGGGTCGTGACAACCAACCTGTTAGTCGCAGGATCATAGGCTGTAGAGGCGACATTATTGATTCTGTTGTCATCACAGAACCTATTAAACTTCTGGTTGATGAATTACGGCCCATTATCATGGATAATTCGGCGAGGGACACCAAATCTGTATATCACATGATGTTTGATGAAGTTGATGACACTACTCGTTTTAACTTCAGCCAAAGGTATAGCTTCTGTCCACTTGGAAAACTAATCGGTTATAGCTAAGATGAACCGATATCCTTTAGATGAATGAGGATTGATAGGGCCAATTATATCCATACCCCAAGCTTCAAAAGGCCATGAGGCTGCAGTTGGATGAAAAAATTCTGACGATTGGTGAATGAAATCTGCATGAATCTGACATGCACGACATTTTCTTGCATAATCATTAGCATCTGATACTATAGAGGGCCAGTAGTAGCCCATAGATACGATCCTGTAGTTTAGGACCAGGTTGATGTGCTCCACAAACACCATCATGAGCCTCACGTAATATCTGTTTTGCTTCATCACCAGCGAGACACCTCAAAAGTAAGCCATCAAAAGTTCTTCGATAAAGTGTCTTAGAAGTATGATTATAATAGAATCGAAGTGATCGACGACTGATACTTGTAGCTTCTTTAAGATCTTCTGGCAAAATGTTATGCACTGTAAAATCAATGAAAGGTACTTTCCAATCCTCGCTAAGGACATTGACTTCAGTAAGGTTGCTGAATTCAATGTTATGGTTGTTTTTAAAACAGAATAGTTCTCTATTAGAGATAACAACCATCTGTTGCCTTTTAACTGGAACTGCCAACACTGCAGCTAGGTTAGCTAAGGCATCAGCTTCTGTATTGTATGTCCGACGTACATGTTTGATGAAGAATCCTTTAAATGAAGAAGCTATCTTGGTCGCTGCTTCATGGTATGGTACTAGATCTTGATGTCGAACTTCATATATGCCTCTAACCTGATTAACAATCAGCTTAGAGTCACCATATACTTCGAGATATTCAATACTCAATTGTTTGGCTAATTGAAGTCCGATGAGAAAAGCATTGTATTCTACCATATTGTTGGAGCATGATTCATCTAAAGAATAGGCCCTTTGAATAGTTAATCCATCGGGTGAAACAAGAACAATTCCTACTCTAGCAACAAGAGTACCTCCAGGTCCAATTCTAGAAGCTCCATCAAAGAACAACCTCCAGGTAGAAATTCTTCTGAGACCATATTTGATTCTAATGTTTCGTCCGAAATCTCATCATAGAGTTTAGATGTCTCAGGGACAGGATGAGCTGCTAAGAAGTCAGCAAGTGCTTGGTCTTTTACAGACTTTTGAGGAACATAAACCATATCATATTGTGCTAGTAATATGGCCCATGCGGCAAGCCTAGAATTGAGTGTACTTGACTTCTTCATTAGAACTCGAAGAAGATTGACTCAGGATATGACATGAATAGTTTGGCCTATGATGTAATGTCTTGTCTTCTGAATAGCAAACATTAAGGCTAAACATTCCTTTTCTACCGGACTATAATGATATTCAGCTCCAATCATCGTTCGGCTAAGATAGTAGATGGCTTGTTCATGACCTTCCTTGTTCTTTTGAGCCATAAAAGCTCCCAATGAATAATCCATTGCTCAGACATATATTAAGAAGGGTATTCCTGAGATCGGTGGTACAAGAACCGGTGGACTCATTAAATACCGCTTTATGTCGTCAAATGCTCGTTGATATTCTTCCGTCCAAATGAAAGATACACCTTTCTTCATTAATTGAGTAAATGATCTGCAACGTCCAGATAAATTCAAAATGAACCGCCTGATGTACGTAAGCCGACCTTGGAATCCTTGTAGCTCTTTTAGGTTGCGTGGAGGACGCATCTCTTGAATGGCTTTGATCTTCTCGGGATCAACGTGTATACCCTTAGAGGTAATAACAAAGCCGAGAAACTTACCACTAGAGACACCCAAGAAAGACTTGGTGGGGTTCATTTTGAGTTGATGCTGGCACATTAGATTGAAAATAGTTCTTAAATCTTGAATACGATCTTCTTTAAGACGACTTTTGATAGCAATATCGTCAACATAGCATTCAACAGTCTTTCACAGATGATCACAAAAAATAGTACTCATAGCCCGCTGATAAGTTACACCTGCATTCTTAAGACCAAACGGCATGACCGTATAACAGTACACACGTCGAGGAGTACGAAATGAAGTATGTTTCTCATCTTCAGGATTCATCCGGATTTGATTATATCCAGAAAACCCATCCATAAAAGAAATTCATTTGAATCCACATGTATTATCGATCATAACATCAGTAATTGGGAGATGAATTCGTCTTTAGGGCAAGCATCATTGAGATCCCGAAAGTCTATGCAAACTCGAACCTTTTCGGTCTTCTTCAAGACTGGGATGACATTGGCCACCCAATCAGGATATTGTTCTTCTCTGATAAAACCGTAAGCTATAAGCTTTTTGACTTATCATCAATTGCATCCATCATTTTAGGCTTGAATCGTCGTTGTTGTTGTTTGACCGGTTTGGCATTCGGAAAAATATTAAGCTTGTGAGTTGCAATTTAAGGATCTAATCCCGGCATATCTTCGTAACTCCAGGCGAAGACGTCAATGTATTCACGAATAAGGTGAATTAATTCTTGTTTATCATCCTCTAGAAGATTCTTGCTAATGAAGATTGGTCGTGATAAGCCTTTCTCTCCAATATTGATTTGGACCAGTTGATCCTCAGTAGGTGGTTCTCGTTGTTCAAAACGAAGTTCCCGCTGATTGTCCATCCTTTGTGCCCAAGGGTCCATTTCAATGGTTTCTTTAATGTCACTTTCGCCATCTTCTGAGAATTCGGCAGACACCATGTTAGAAGATACCATCACCCTATGAACATGACCAATGCTGGTATCAGAATCCCATGAGATAGAATCAGAAGAGTTAGATCATTCTTCTTCATCAGATTCAGAAGGTTCTGAAGTTGGAAGTGGTGAGGCATAACCTAATCCTCGTTTCGTTTTACTGTGGTATTGTTGTGATTTTCCTTTTGGAACAGCAATACGAAGAGGGGTTTGCCTTCCTTTACCGTTGTTGAGGCCTGTTCTGAAGTCATAGCCCATTTTACGGATGATAGCTTTGAATTGTGGACTATAGCATCGTAACTGTAGCCTTTCTGTATCATCTCTATTAGCATTATAGAGCACAATTTTCGGTTCTTCTCTTTTGTTGAAGAATATAGGCTTTTCATCTTTCTTTCCAGACGGTACTAAGAAGTACGACTCTTGTATTGAATCCAATGATACCATGTTTCGTCGAGATGATACAACTTCTATTGTAAGTGGTTTAAAGCTATCTAGCATATCCAGATAACACTGAGTATAGTAAAAGACATCAGTATACTACAAAGGAGATGCTTTATTGATTTTTACACCATCATTTACAACAGGAACTTTAGCCTTAGCAGGCTTAGTCAGATTGATGACAAGAGGGGAAGAAGAAGAACGAGAAGGCAGAGGGAGCTTCTTGCGACGAAGATCGATTACAAGCGACTCAGAAGAGGTGAGCTCCCTTTGTTCTTGACTATCACCTTTAGGTTGCTTCTCATGAGAAGGAAGATAGATAGTCAGAGGTTTGGAAGACTGAGGACAGGAGGTACGTCCTTTGACCGGAATCACCAGAGTATCATTAGGTATACTCTTCTGTTCTTCATCTGTATCCATTGCTAGTACCACCTTCATGAATTCTTCTTTGTACATACGAGAATCATGCAGTATGCTTCAACTCCTTTGAAAGGATTTAGATCTGCAACCTCTTTTTGGACTTCTCCATTACCATCCACATATTTGAAACATTAGTGGAGCATAGAGGGTACAATATTGTGTTCATGGAGGAATGGTCTTCCAAACAAAGCATTGTATGAGCCATGATTGTCAATAACATAGAAAGTTACCTTTGTACGAAGATTGCCAATTTGAAGTTTTAGGCGTATTTTTCCCAAAGGTTCACTTCTTCCTTGATTGAATCCCAGGATGGTAGTGATAGTTGTAGAAAGATTGTGTACTGGGATTTTCAAAGCATCCAGTAAGGACTTCGGTATTATGCTAAGTGCAGACCCGAGATCAATCAGAATACGGTCGACTTTTATGGTGTCTACTTACCCCGTGAAATAGAGAGGACAATCATGACAATTGTCTTCTAACAACATGCTATCTTGTGTAAAAGTAATATTGGGCATTAATTCAAATACACTATGACAATGTGCACAGCTGACTAGCTCCTTTTCGGGCTTCTTGAGAAGAGTCAAACAAGCGTCAGCCTGCATCAAGGCTTCACTTAACGTCTCACGAGTTTCTTTTGAGAGACGTAAAAGTTCAAAGATTGACAATCTTGTCGAAGTATTGGCCAGTTGAGCCAATATGTCAAAATTGTAAGGATTTTCAAGTCCAAGATATGATGACTTCTTCAATGCTTTATCAAAGCGAACAGGTTGTTTTCCCTTGTCTGCTGATGTTGGTTTAGGAGGAGATGGCTCGACCACTGGCAAGGATATAGATGGTGTATCTTCAGCATGAGAAGATGATGGAGGAAGAGCATCCGGGGATGGAGCAGGGTTCTCTTGATTTTCGGAATACTCCCGAAGATAGGGTTTTCCAAATCTAGTGCCCATAAGAACTTCTTCTTCTGTTATTGGTTCAAAGAATACCATGTTGCAGTTATTGGATTTAGACTTGGAATGCTTCTTTTGCTTAGAAGAGGAAGGCGTTTCAAATTCTGCCACCAGATCTGGATGAATCTACATAATCTCTCCTCTGTCAGTTGACAGCGGAACAAGACCTTCATTTTAAGGAGGTGGGATATTCACAATTTCCAGAGTAGTCCTTAGAATGGGGACAACACCATCTTGTACGAGTTGTGGTGGAAAATCACCAAATTGGAGAGAAACCACATTAGCAGTTGCCATTTTCTCGCCCTGCTGTAGAGTAATTGTTCCAGAGTTGACCAACTCCTGGATTTTGCCCTTGAGCACATAACATGCTCTAGTTGGATGCCCTATGAATCTGTGATAAACACATTATTTAGGGTTATCAGTTTTACCAACTTCTTCTGGTCGCTTTGCCTCTGGAAGCTGAAGCTTATTGCTTTTGATCAAGAAATCGAAGATGCTTAAAGTATCATCTTCATCGAAAGAATACTCTTCTTTTGGACGAGTTGACTTTTGCAGTGGTGCTGATGGGGTGGATGCCGCCTGAGTAATATTGACAGCCAAAGACTCTTTTCCTTTGAGATTAATGGCCAGTGTTTCTTTATTCTTGGGATTATTCTGGCGATTACTACCCCTGGGTGTAGAATGTTCGTCTTGGTTAGGATGAGTCATCTGGACTCCTAACTGCTTGAACTTTTCGGCACTAACTTCTGCCGCCTTTGCATTAACAATGAAAGAAGGCCAATCCTGGAATTGTGTAGATCCCGTCCACATACTGATAATAGGCAACAAGTTTGATTTGTAAGTGTCTATTATCACAGCAGATGGAGTACCTAAAGGCATTTTGAGTGCCTCTCGGCGGAATCTTTCAATGAAACTTTCTGTGGATTCATTGTGCCTCTGTTTAATTTTAATGAGGGCAAACATCGTCATGTCATTAATCTCTCATAAAATTGTTCTAAGAACATTTGTTTGAAACCAGCAAAAGAAGTGATATAGCCATCAGATAGGCTACAATACCAGTCATATGCTGCACCGACTAAACAACCGACGAACACTCTAGTAAGGAGAGCATCATTTGGCTGTAATTGATCAGTCATCACCTCAAAATGATTGATGTACTAACTTGGAGAGGTACTGCCATCGAACAGCGTAATGGTTGGAAGCTAATAATTAGGAGGAAATGGAACTTCCTTCCACTCTGTAGGATATGGTTGCTTTATGCCCAGTCTTTGTAGGCCATTTTTCTGCTTGAAGGCCTCAAACTGATTGCGTAAGAGTTTTATAGCTTAATTTGCATCCCCTGATGTTTAGGAATTGGTAGGCTGGCTAGAAGTGTTAGGAAGAGGAACAACATGGTAATTACCACCCCCAGCACCAGACTGACATGGATCAGCTTGAATTGGCATAGAAGAAACCTGAGGGGCTGGTACCCCCAGACTAACAGGTACAGAAGATGCTATAAGCTCAAGATTTTTAATAAGGTTTACAATAGGAGGCACTGTATGTTGAGCCACCATTATGGTGTGTATGCTTGCAACTATTTCCGCCATGGTTTTCAATTTGTATTCTAATACAACAATTCGTTGCTCTTGGCTGGTTGACGTAGAAGCATCTTGATCTTCCTTAATGGTATATGCCGTCACTTCTCTTACAACTGTTGATGAGATAGTTTTTTCAAAACTTTTACTATCTGCATCAAACTTCGAAAGAGAGTCCTCTCCCACATGGGTGATAGGGAGATCTTCTTGATTAAAGACACCTTGGTATAAATGTCGATTTCTCGATCTAGTGTATTGAAAGACACCTTCACTGGATGCATGGATCTGATCTAAGTATTCCTGACTGGGATTACAGGATGCATTACGTCTTGGACGTTTCCCACCCCGGTGCCTTGAGAAGTCATGTTAACAGAAGCATATAATAGTTTATCTTCGTCTTCTATTATATGTTCATGAGTTGAAGCATAGTTCAGACGATCAAAGACAGATCGTCGAGCCGATTGACAACAACAGTTGATGACAACTTCATATAAGCAGTGGCGATTTGAAGCACGATTTGGAGGTGAGGAAAACATTCCCGTAGTCTCCCGTCTTTGTGTAAGACGTTGCAGGAGATCAGTGACAACTACAGGACGAGAAGAAGTCAGAGGAACATATTCCTTAATGATGTTAGGAACATGTCTCATATTCTTCAGGTGTTTAGTTCCTTGAGTGTACAAAGATGTACTCAACTCATTAGCATAGGTAGTGTCACGACCCGCGCCCTAGAGTTAGGGCACGAGAACGTAACAACGCCCAGCCTACGCCGCAGTGTCGGTGGTAGAACGCTGTCCTAGGTCACAAC
Source organism: Iris pallida (assembly GCA_029216955.1). Lineage (NCBI taxonomy): Eukaryota > Viridiplantae > Streptophyta > Magnoliopsida > Asparagales > Iridaceae > Iris > Iris pallida. The sequence continues at coordinate 1,496,767 of JANAVB010005799.1, forward strand.
ATTTAACAATATAATGCTAAGCAGTTTATACTCCCCGAATGGGGGTGACATAGCAGATACAGACTCAATCACATCTAAGGTAGAGCATGATAAGGATAGATAAAACATGAAATCCAAAAGAGATACATGAGATAGAAGTCTAAGTGTCTAAGATACATAAACCCAGAAATACATCTCAAAACTCAAATACAGTAATCTACAAGGTAAATACAACTCCAGACAAAATGAAATAACTATCTAAACAACCTCTACTGTGTCTCCTCTAGGCTAGCAGGCAACCTCCAAGCTATCTGTAAAATTTATCAACAGGTCCAGTCAGGACTGGAGCGAGTACAGTACATCTCAACAGTTCATAGCAGGTTAGAAAATATAATCATGCAGTAAAGTAAGATACAGGTACTGAAAGAAATGCAGTATGTAAACAGAGAGAGAGCTGTAATAGAAATATCTACTATAAATAGAGAACTATCATGTGACTAGTGAGTCAGAGTACAATATAGACATATAAATGGCATAGGAGATTCTGATAAGACACTATGGAAGAGATTCTGATAAGATACTACTTGGGTATTATTCACATGTCCATTTCTACTCCTCCGTACCCCCAATCAATACACAAGGATCCAGCCAGGTTATGTTATATGATGCTATGTAACAGCCCCCGAAGGGTAGTAGACCCCGAAGGTGATAGACCCCGAAGGTGATACATAGTAGTCCCATAAATGGGATAAGAATTCTAGGAAGACTCTACGATCATAAGAGTATATGTCGTAAGTGATCAAAGAACCAATGAAGCATATGATACGCCATGTAAGTGAAACGCACAGAACATGTAGTACCCGATGCTCCCTAAGGATAACATCTCAAGAAGGGATCCATATAGTACCAATCCGTGTGACCAACGTGACAGTACAAGTAAAGTAATCTACTGCAGGAAATAATTCTAAGCAGGATATGAAATGATCAGAGAATGTACTCGCCTCGATATCTGAATGTCCAAGGTAAAGATACTGTCCGAAGAGAGGTGTCTGGCTCCTAATTAGAACATCACAACTCACAACATGTCCAGAAGGGTAATATAAAGCACTATAATGCATTCTACATGAATCTAGGTCAAACTAGGCCAAAGTCAACCCTTGGTCAACTCTGGTCAACTGCACTAGTCAAACTAGGTCAAACTAGGTCATGTCCTAACCCAGCAAGTCTTACTAGGCCTAACCAAGACTATCCTAGCAAGCACACATCAATACAAGGCTATACAAGCCAACATACACCCAACTCTATATAGCATGCAATTATTCAATACTCAAATATGCAAGAATTCACATTGGATATACACTAGGTAATCTATTACTTTAAGCTATATATGTCTACACATATATACACATGCATATATTGGTATTCAACATTAGGTCTATAATCATGACATTTCAAATGGTTATATAAACTTATATATTACAGCACAATATGCTAACATATATATAATATACATACATAGCTAAGTTAACTATATTCATAAATACTTATTTAAGAGGCTATGTGTGTGTATGTGAACATGACAAAGGGGCAAGTGAGGGTTAAATGGGCATTCATAGTGTATACATATCAAAGAGTGTCAAAGTATAAGTGAACAATGTGTCAAGTGTGATAGTGTCAACATAGTGTAAGGGGGTACATGAGGTAATATAGGATTTATGTTAACATAGAACATTACATCTTATTAACTTGTATATTGCATACATTACATCTATTATTATATTACATTCATGTTTGCATTCATTCATCATTTATTTATTCTCATGCACCACTATATGCACCATACATTACATACTATGGAACCTACATATTCATTACAAGCCATACTTATACATGCTTACATTAGATAGGATACTTACACTCATACATCATTTATTTAACCATTTACTCATGTTTGTATTCTCTATTTAATTACATAATGTAAATACATTAACATGGGTTAAAATCAAATAGAACATTATATTACACACAAGGGTGCATAAAATGCATATGCCGAATAGTAACTCCTACTAATAATCAATACTGTACCATCTCAGCATGAATTAAAATCTAGGATTAAAGTATGTTATAGATCTATGTGTTAGCTTTCCGAAACTTTAAACGGATTGCATTTTCATTTCCGGAAACTCCCGGAATCGCGAAAACACCGAGAACGCGTTTGTCTTTCGTACAGCTGACACTCAAATAATTTTCCAGAAAGTTACAAAAAGAATTAGGCCTATTAATACATGTTTTTGGAAAGCTAACTTTAATACGCTTCTTTTAAAAAAAACGAAAGATTAAACCGAGCTTTGAGCTAGAAGTTATGACATTTCTAAGTTAGGACTGAAATTAAAAAAGTGGATAAAAATCATGACGGATTTAGGTAGTTTGAGACAAAAGAACACAAGTATATAACATAATATATCAAGAACTCACTCTCTACACTAATATATATATATATGAGACACTATAGAACACATCTCCAATACAAAAATATGAGATTAAACATGTAATAATTCATTCATACATAACAACAACACATAGTGTGTCCAAATTTGGGATTTTCCCACATGGACACAACCACAACACAAAGGACACTCCTATGACTTCCAAATGGACACAAATGGAGATACAACCATGGGGGTCATTCCTATGGGTTCAAAATAAACCTATATGCATGAGGAAATGAAAAAGAGAAAGGATTTATACCTCCCGGTAGATCGAATCGAACAAAAGCCTTCCCGGAGCGACACCGACACGTAGAGATTCCAAAAGGACACGAACGAGCTCCGAATCCTCCCAAACTTGGGTAGCTTCTCTCTTGGCTAGAATGGAGAAGGAAAGAAGAAGATTTGGTGGTGAAATGGAAGGATTTGGTGGAGAAATTTCTAGGGATTGCTCTCTAGGAATTTGGGGAAGAACAAGAGAGAGAGTGTGGATGAGAATAATGAAATGAACTTGAGCCTATCCTCTCCCAAAGTGGCTGGCCATATGGGGCTATTTGTCCTATTATGTAAGGTCCAAAATGCCCCCACTAACCTATTCTATGAGTATTAGGAAAGGGCTAATTGGTTGGGGCTAAATTAGTCATTCTAAAGTCTCTAATCACACTAACCTTATCCATAATAATTAGTCTAACCTCTAACTAAAATATTTCTATCATGTGGACTAAAATTAATATCATGAAGGCCATGCCTAACTAGTGTGTGGGTCCCACTAGAGTCAAACTACCCCCGGGTCCCCGTTTCAAGTCGGATTGAGTTGAAATTCGAACCCGACTCAAATAACCCCAAAACAATATCATAAATAATAAAATAATATCAAAATAATTCAAAGAGGTCAAATGCAAAAATATCCTTAGGCCAAAAATGACATTAAAATATCATAATCACATGGTTAGGCTCTAGGTCAAACAGTCTCTAGGGTTTCACTAGCAAAACGTCAAAACCACAAGTCATTGATTTAAAAAATTTTAAAATGATTTAAAATCACCAAACATCATATCATGAATTAAATACCATTATTAAAATAATTATAAACACGAAATTTCAAAATTATCCCCATTTGGGAAACTGGGTGCTACAACTCTACCCACCTTAGAAAAATTTTGTCCTCGAAATTTAAGATCGATGGTACTCCTTCTAGAGCCTCTAACCTACCCAATATCTAAGGTAACACTTCCTAACACTGGAATAATAAACGGACATCTAAAAAGTGTCAATCTAGGAATACCTCCAATACTGCTCTGCTGTACGACGGTAATGGAACTTCAATAAAATATGGACTGGAACCTATATCCAAGGGACTGGACCTATTTTAAAGTGGTCTTAACTAAGGATGAAAAAGAACTGATCATAGGCTATAGGTATGCTCAAACTATTATCTTCCTATTAACCATCTATTAATACATTCTATTACCATAGGAATGATGCATTACTAAGACATATAGGCCTCTATCTCTCATAATACATTTATACTCACCAAAAGACTAGTACATCCTATCAAGACTGATACTATAATCTCTCATAAATCTCCTAAGCTATATGTTTATAGACACACATCCCCACATCAAGGACTAACCCATATATATCTACAACTGATACTAATGGAGTGACGTCCCTATTTCCCAACAATCAAGGTCTAATTTTTTTTTATCTAAATCATGCAATTTGAAGGAATAGTATACAAGGTCAGGGCATACCGTAGCAGTTGGAAGTCTCACCTAGGTGCACTGGTCATTCTAGGTCAAAACAGTACTATGGTATCAACACACAAACAATCTAGGGTGTCCTAATTGGGAAGGTAAGGGAACAACAATCATCAAGGTTGTAGGGCTGTCTACCATCCTATATAAAAATTGGTCATTAACAAGCAACTAAGAAATTATTAAAAGGTTACTATTCCATAAAATGGCAAAAATTGAAAATTTAGGCACAACAAATCACAAATAGATTTTTGTCTTGACACGATCTAAGTTGATCAATTTCGGAATAAAACGAGATTTGGGCAAGAAGGGAAATCAATGAAATCAAAGTATGAGCACGAGCATCCAATGATGGAGGTTCAGGTTATGATTAAATTTAATTCGACTGAGTACGAATACGAGGTTCATAGGCGATGAAAAGATTTCAAGGAGAATTATCAAGACTGTCGCGAATGAGACTCTAGGGTCAAGTTTAACTATGTCTCCATTCTCGTAGATTGATACATAAAAAGCGAACCAAAGTACAATAGGTTGATCAGACCATCATGTACCGGTTCTGATTAGACAATATGTTAGTGGGTGGCCACCCAATAAAATATGTCATGACCAAGCTCGAAAATAGATAAGCTTGTAAAACTAAGGCTAATTTAGCAGCACAAGATATAAGGGTGGTAATGATGAAAGGAATTACATAGTCCAAGTTTCTTAACCAACGGGTCAAGTAATCAGATAAGGTACAAGGTTAAGTATCTAAGGAAACAAGCAGAACACCATCACATGTCGGGTCGAAAGAATTGAGTCAAGGCTGGATTTCTAATTGAAATAAGAAGAAATTTAGTATAATGGTAGAGGTTATAGTTTAGCCAGTTGACCAGAAAATTATATCAAGAAAATAGAGTACAAGAAGACGGGTTTTAGTGGGACATGATATACCTACACGAAGGTGAGCTCGTGTAAGCCCCCTGAATTTTAGGGGTTTATTTTTATTTTTCTAAATAAATTATTATCGATAAATATTTTATTTATTTAATTGTTTAGATCATTAATGTACCTTTCCATGACTTTGACTTCTGGAGCGTCAGGGATGCCAATCTCTGTAAACTCTCTTCACAAGTTTTGTTGTAGACAAGACTATCTTCGTTTTGATATATCCTGTCCCATTTGAACTCGTTACCGTGATTTTTAATTTAGGAGCACCAGACCAGTCGTTTTCTCAGAACTAACTTCTTATGAATGATCTACTCAAGACGCTCTTCACCCATGACCTTCGTGTCCCACTCAGACACTCCATTTTGTGCTTCATTTTATTCGCACAACTTTCGGTTCAATTTAGGCCAATTAATTATCTACCGTAAAACCTGATTTAATTTCCGATTTAATTTCGGGACCCGACATCGACCCAACATAGCCGACCCAAAGTATGGACGTGGCCCACATGAAGCCTGCTACCCACATGAAACTTGTGTCCCATTTATTGGAGTCCCCGTATATTATTCATTTTCCCATGATTTTAAATCCCTATTTTTAATTCGAATATTGCACCCGGTCCGATTTTGACCCGACCCGGCTCGATCGAACCCGAACCCAAGCCCCATGTTATACTCTCATGACTGCCCAAATACCCTACACAATATTTCTCTTTTTTCTATTTTGGAAATATCACTTCCTCTCTCTACCTTACAATAATCTCATATATATGTACATATGTATATATAAATATCACACTCTCATTCTCTCTCCTCTTTAAACCACACCACCTCACCCCACCCCCTCTCTCTTTACAGCTCACAGCATCCCCCCTTGGCCGACCTCTTTCTCTCTTCCCCCTCTCTCATTCAAATATCTCTCTCTCTCTCTATAATATCTCTCTCTCTCACTCTTTTATACACACACCCACACAAAAGCAAACTCCCTCTCTCTCCTCCAAACAAACCACACACACACCCCTTCCAGCACACTACAGCCGACAGCCCCCTCCCCCATGGCTGCCGGCCACCCTGGCCGAGCTCGGCCACAGCAGCCATCTCCTCCACCTCTCTTCCTCCTCCTCTTCAATACAACCACTCCACCACCATCAACTTCAACTCCACCACCATCAACTTCAACTCCACCACCACCATGGCCAACCCGACGTCCCCCAGCCTCCTCCTTGGCTGGCCGACCCCGGCCACCCTCCTTCCTTGGCCGTTGGCCACCACCACCACCGCACCACATCTCCACCTTCTTCTCCTCTCCTCCTCTCCATTACTCCAAACCGCCGCCATCACCAACCATTCCACCCCGGCCACCATGACCACCTAGCCACCGCCACCCACCGGCCTCGCCAGGGCATCGCCGCCCCTTGGCCGTGCGGCCCACGCCGTCGCCGGCCGACCATGCAGCGCCGCGACGCAGGCACAGCGCACAGCAGCAGCAAAAGTTGGCCGCGCGCGCGTGCAGGGGCCACCGCCGACGCCACCGCCGTCGTGGCCGGCAGGGACGACCCCCCCATGCCGGGCGCACCCTACGCTGCCTTCCCCTGACGGCCACCGTCCTCCGGGACGCGCCGTCGAGGCGATTCGTGCGTTTTGCACGACGTCCCGTCGTGACGCGCGCGGGATCGAGTTCATTTTGGCGTTCCGTCGCAGCAATTTCGTGCGCGTTTTCCCGGAGATCCGACCGTTGGATCGGCGATTTCTTCACTCCGTCGCAATCTCGGTATATAGCACTTCACTTCCCTCAATTTTTGTCCGTTAATTTTGTTGTTTGATACCTCAAAACTGGCCACCAAGTTGACGTTTTAAATTGAACTATTTTTGGACAGTTTCGTGATGCCAACTTCGCGGGTTCGTATCTTCGTCGTCGCAGCTCCGTTTTGTGCACTGTCAGTTCCGATGCATAGCTGGTATAACCCTCTTCCTGCCTCCTTTAGGTTTCGTTTCATTATAAGCACGTTTGGTTGGTTGAATTCGACGCCAAAGTTGGCCGTCCGAATTCTTTAATTTGTACTTGTTAAATTCCAATTTTGAACCCGGGACTGCGGATTCAATTTCTGACACCACCAGTAGACTCGTGGCGTCATTCTGGCATGTTTTCATATAAAATTTGCTTGATTTGGAGAACGTGGGCCCTGGCACGCATTTCGGTGCAAAGTGGGTCCCACTTTTCGGGTCAACGGGTCACTTTGAGATCGGCTCATCGAAATCTACTTCCAGATATACCGTTGAGTTCGTATCGTCATTCTGGACTCGTTGACATATAATTTGCTGAGTTTTGAAGACATTTGCTTCGGTACGCATTTTCGTGTAAACCGGATACCAAGTGTCCGCGTCAACGTATCATTTTGAGATCGGCACATCGGAATCCTATTCCGGATATACCGTTGGATTCGTATTGTCATTCTGGATTCGTGGACGTATAATTTGCTAGGTTTTGTAGACTTCTATCCCGACACATTTTTCGGTGTAAAGTGTGTCCAACGGTGAACATCATTTTGACCCGAAATTACCGTTTTGCCCCTATGTCTAAATTGGACTTATGGGTAGGCTATCCTAGCTGATTTGACCGTTCTAGACACGTTGGTGATATTTATTTTATCATCCGACAACATCTGTAGATTTTGATTATGTATTATCCTTAATTTATAATTAATTATTTTTCTAGATATTGTTACTTTCTGGTTTTGAATTTTTATATATATTTTAATTGCTGTAAAAATCTTAGAAAAATTATATTTAAATACTATGTTAATTTAGCTAATTTATTATAATTTTTCCGACATTTAATAAGTACTTTTGGTATTTTATAAAAATGGGAAAACAGAACTCATTTTCAATATATTTATGTTTGCTGATTTTTAATAATTATTTATGAGGGTTTATAAATTCTAGAAAAAATAGTATAAATTTCTATAATTAACAAGGATCATTTTGGTACTTTATTTTATATATATTTGAGCTTTTTGTCTATCTCAAAAATTGTTGGAACTTAGTGTACCATTTGATTTAATTATTGAATAATTACGACTTGTAACTTTTTTATGTTGTTTTGTGTTTTAGTCGTATTGGACCTCACCCCGCACTAGTGTAAAGATCCTAGGAAGTTAGTTTGTGTATAGTGGCACTCCACATTAGACTTTTATGCTAGGTCCCCACTTAGTTAGTGTCCAGTTAAGAGTCGTGTCACACCACTAGTGATATCTTGATCATAGCTTAGAACTGAGTTTGTATATCACTATTGATAGGATACCGGATATCTATATCTTCGTACTAGTGTTCTTGCTTTGCTCGAGGCAAGTACATCTACAAACTCATTTACTGTCTTTTAATGCTAGAACATGTATTAACCGAGGTAGCAAGTTAAATCTTCACATGTTACATTAATTTAGTCCCTACCATGCTTAGGACAGTTATCATATCTTCACATGCTTCTTACTGGTTCCCCGTACATGTTTTCACTATGCTTATATCTGCCCGAGTATTCACATGTTTTACTGCTCTCAGTACTTTTACCTGTTTTACTGCTATTAGTACCTACCGTGCTTTATACCGATCCCAGTATCTCTCACATGTTTTTACTGTTCTCGTATCTCTCACATGTTAGAATATGAGTTATGGGAAAACTGATAGTTGAGTACGTGATCATGCCCCCTTCTCCGTACGTACGTACCGAGCAAGGTTGACATTTTATATGTATACCTTGTCGTAGGCTTTATCTCAACGCGAATTTGTACATATGTACATCTGTCGCCGTTTTACTTGTACGGAAGTACATTTCATTATGTGCCTCCAGTACATTGTACATCTATTGACCGATCACGTACCTGCTACAGTTTTAAACATTACATATACAGCTGTCTATATGACATATATGTCCTTGCCATGATAGATTATGAGGTACCATGATTTCAGATATGCCATGTTCCCTATGTTACTATGATACAGTGATTCCAGTCATACCATGATTCCAGTTGTACCATGAGGCCATGTTTCTAGTATTTTCCTATTTTATAGACTTATCACACCATGTTTCTTGTTGTACATCTCTTTCATTATATATTCAGTACTTGGTTGTAGAGGTTGTACTTGCTCCCGTCCTGACAGGATAACGTTGTAGGTTCACTTTTCGAGGATGAAATGCTATGTGTTACATATTATGGCACTGAGTTTGAGGACCTGGCCTTTGCTCCAGTAGAGGCCCCAGCGGGGAACCTTGCTTAGTTATCTTTCTTGTGTTTTGGGACTTAGACTTTGTCTGTACTTATATTTGGATACTGGACTTTGTCTCCAGTTAGATACTTTGGTTATGTATTATTAAGTCTGTGCTTATTTACCTTCGCTTATAAATGCTGTGTTGTGATGAACTTTAAATATGATATTAGAACTGTTAGCTGCTTAGATCCTTTATTGTTTATTCTAGAACAGCTTACTGCGCTTTAACCAAGCGTATGCTGGACATGGCTCGGCCCGGCCCAACAATTTGGGTTTCGGGTCGTGACATGTTTTTAGTGGCGGCCCATGCAGGTCCAGACTTAAGTTGTTTGGTTACGTTATTGTACCAAGCATGCCTGCAATTAGGATCTAGGATAACTTGATAACACTAGGAATAACATTTAGAACTCCTAGAGGATTTCTAGGATTGCAACATAGGAGAACTCGTCACAGCATAGGACCGTTAGCTATAATTAGCCTCTTGTTGGTATTTCAGTGGGTCAATTTAGACCAAGTTTGTACCCTTGGGATGACCCCTGAGGATCTCACTCTAATCTTATCTCGAAATCTGTTTTCACCTATTTCTATTTGCTATTCCTTAATTTGTTGTTGAAATTGATTTTTGATTTTCGTTGTTAATTTTGATCTTGCATCGTGATAAATTTTGTGGATTGAATTATGATATATCCTGATAAGGTAAACGTCTGCTTTATTTATGGAGTTTAGAATTTATCGCAGCCATATTAGCTGGTATGACAAAAACATAGAGCCTGATTTCGGATATATTCTCCTATTCATAGAATTTAGATTTTCTCGCAGCCATACTGGTTGGCGTGGCGAGGATTCCAGATAATATGATTTTAGGGAGTATACCTTAGTTATGACTCTATCGTTTATTGCATCTAGGCTTACTGGTGGGGCAAAAAATTCTGGCAACATGATTTCAGGAAGACATGTATGGTTATCAGATCATATCTCAACTTGGTTTACTTTGTTATGACCGAATGAGCAAGAATAAGTTCTTATCATTATTCTTCCCCGTCTTGATTAACTCCATCCTATCTATATCTGCAACTAGGATTATAGGCTCTCTAGGACTCTCCAACATGATTGCTTTCATGTTATCTTTTGGACATAATTATTTTTTGTGTTCCATCTTTCCTATGACTTGACTAAACTTTTCTTCGTTAACCTCTTGGATAATTCTTCTCGTTATAAATCTCATTGTCTTTGTACCATTCTTGGAGATATTCCAATAAACTTTCCTGTCTTGCTTGACCTTTAACTTGTTTGGACACTGTTATGGATTACTTGACCCAGTCTTAGACCTTGTTACCTTCTATTTGATAGACGACCGAAATAGCCAAACCTTGTTAACTGATCCTGTAGTATAACTATAAATGTATGGTGTGATTGTGATAAGTACTTTTCCTAGGGATTGGTTAGATTAAGCTTATAGGACGAGTATAAGCGACTGACTGTAGTAGACTCGGAAACCATTAAGAACGATTGTATTGATAGTATGACTTGATGATAGGGTATCTAAGATGGAGAAATAAGATATTATATTGTTATGACTATGGATTGAGGATTAGAATCTTGTGCTTAGCAGTTTGAGGATTTAGCATTTGTAGAATTTTGGTAGGTTACCTATAGCTAATTACATGTGATTAGAGGGTAGATCGATATGTGGATTGATATAGAATAAGTTAGAATGAGTTATCGTATTGTATACGAGATCGGAAAAATATCAGTTAAAAAGACATGGAACAAGACAAAGACATATGTACATTGATAATTAATAAATCGGGAGTTTGAAATCGAGGATTTATATTCGGAGGACTTGTTGAGTAAAAAGAAGAAGTTTCTACGCCAAGGATAAGAATTGAACGTATGATTTCGAGGAGAAACTGTAGGAAAGGATTGACGATAAATGATGCTAAGGAACTGTGGATTGATAGAATATGGATACTTAGGATACGATAAGAAAATCCAGTATTTACAATTGAGGTTAAAAATATGGTTGATGATTAACATTATAGGTTTATAAACATACCCAGAGAATGACCTATAGATTAGGGTATACATAAATGTTTCATGTTAGTATGAAAGATTCTAAAGGATATATGACGTTGTTTATGATAGAAGGACTTTTGTTGAACCTGAACCAAAAAGATTGTAAAGAGAAACGGAAGAGATGATTACAAGGGTGGCAGATTGAGTATCGTAGCCAGAGTAGCTACATGTTATAGTTTGACCTATTGGATGATTTTAATTTCGAGGACGAAATTCTTGTAAGGTGGGTAGGATGTAAGCCCCCTGAATTTCAGGGGTTTATTTTTATTTTTCTAAATGAATTATTATCGATAAATATTTTATTTATTTAATTGTTTAGATCATTAATGTACCTTTTCATGACTTTGACTTCTGGAGCGTCAGGGATGCCAATCTCTGTAAACTCTCTTCACGAGTTTTGTTGTAGACAAGACTATCTTCATTTTGATATATCCTGTCCCATTTGAACTCGTTCCCTTGTGCTCTTTTTGTATCGCGCAAGTTTGGGTCAACTTAGACCGATTAATCATTCAATAATCATTCCCACTTTTATTTTTAATCTTCGTTTGCACGTTACCGTGATTTTTAATTTAGGAGCACCAGACCAGTCGTTTTCTCAGAACCAACTTCTCATGAATGATCTACTCAAGACGCTCTTCATCCATGACCTTCGTGTCCCACTCAGACACTCTATTTGTGCTTCATTTTATTCGCACAACTTTCGGTTCAATTTAGGCCAATTAACTATATACCGTAAAACCTGATTTAATTTCCGATTTAATTTCGGGACCCGACATCGACCCAACCTAGCCGACCCAAAGTATGGACGTGGCCCACATGAAGCCTGCTACCTACATAAAACTTGTGTCCCATTTATTGGAGTCCCCGTATATTATTCATTTTCCCATGATTTTAAATCCCTATTTTTAATTCGAATATTGCACCCGGTCCGATTTTGACCCGACCCGGCTCGACCGAACCCGAACCCAAGCCCCATGTTATACTCTCATGACTGCCCAAATACCCTACACAATATTTCTCTTTTTCCTATTTTGGAAATATCACTTCCTCTCTCTACCTTACAATAATCTCATATATATGTACATATGTATATATAAATATCACACTCTCATTCTCTCTCCTCTTTAAACCACACCACCTCACCCCACCCCCTCTCTCTTTACAGCTCACAGCATCCCCCCCTTGGCCGACCTCTTTCTCTCTCCCCCCCTCTCTCATTCAAATATCTCCCTCTCTCTCTCTATAATATCTCTCTCTCTCACTCTCTTTTATACACACACCCACACAAAAGCAAACTCCCTCTCTCTCCTCTAAACAAACCATACACACACCCCTCCCAGCACACCACAGCCGACAGCCCCCTCCCCTATGGCTGCCGACCACCCTGGCCGAGCTCGGCCACAGCAGCCATCTCCTCCACCTCTCTTCCTCCTCCTCATCAATATAACCACTCCACCACCATCAACTTCAACTCCACCACCATCAACTTCAACTCCACCACCACCATGGCCAACCCGACCTCCCCCAGCCTCCTCCTTAGCTGGCCGACCCCGGCCACCCTCCTCCCTTGGCCGTCGGCCACCACCACCACCGCACCACATCTCCACCTTCTTCTCCTCTCATCCTCTCCATTACTCCAAACCGCCGCCATCACCAACCATTCCACCCCGGCCACCGTGACCACCTAGCCACTGCCACCCACCGGCCTCGCCAGGGCGTCGCCGCCCCTTGGCCGTGCGGCCCACGCCGTCGCCGGCCGACCATGCAGCGCCGCGACGCGCGCACAGCTCACATCAGCAGCCAAAGTTGGACGCGCGCGCGTGGAGGCGCCACCACCGACGCCACCGCCGTCGTGGTCGGCAGGGACGACCCCCCCATGCCGGGCGCACCCTGCGCTGCCTTCCCCTGACGGCCACCGTCCTCCGGGATGCGCCGTCGAGGCGATTCGTGCATTTTGCACGACGTCCCGTCGTGACGCGCGCGGGATCGAGTTCATTTTGGCGTTCCGTCGCAGCGACTTCGCGCATATTTTTCCGGAGATCCGACAGTTGGATCGGCGATTTATTCGCTCCGTCACAATCTCGGTATATAGCACTTCACTCCCCTCAATTTTCGTCCGTTAATTTTGTCGTTTGATACCTCAAAACTGGCCACCAAGTTAACGTTTTAAATTAAACTATTTTTGGACAGTTTCGTGACGCCAACTTCGCAGGTTCGTATCTTCGTCGTCGCAGCTCCGTTTTATGCACCGTCAGTTCCGATGCATAGCTGGTATAACCCTCTTCCTGCCTCCTTTGGGTTTCGTTTCATTATAAGCACGTTTGGTTGGTTGAATTCGACGCCAAAGTTGGCCGTCCGAATTCTTTAATTTGTACTTGTTAAATTCCAATTTTGAACCCGGGACTCCGGATTCAATTTCTGACACCACCAGCAGACTCATGGCATCATTATGGCATGTTTTCATATAAAATTTGCTTGATTTGGAGAACGTGGGCCCTGGCACGCATTTCGGTGCAAAGTGGGTCACACTTTTCGGGTCAACGGGTCACTTTGAGATCGGCTCATTGGAATCCACTTCCGGATATACCGTTGAGTACGTATCGTCATTCTGGACTCGTTGACATATAATTTGCTGAGTTTTGAAGACATTTGCTCCGGCACGCATTTCCGTGCAAACCGGATACCAAGTGTCCGTGTCAACGTATCATTTTGAGATCGGCACATCGGAATCCTATTCCGGATATACCGTTGGGTTTGTATCGTCATTCTGGATTCGTGGACATATAATTTGCTAGGTTTTGTAGACTTCTATCCTGACACATTTTTCGGTGCAAAGTGTGTCCAACGGTGGACATCATTTTGACCCGAAATTACCGTTTTACCTCTGTGTCTAAATTGGACTTATGGGTAGGCTATCCTAGCTGATTTGACCATTCTGGACACGTTGGTGATATTTATTTTATCATCCGACAATATCTGTAGATTTTGATTATGTATTATCCTTAATTTATAATTAATTATTTTTCTAGATATTGTTACTTTCTGGTTTTAAATTTTTATATATATTTTAATTGCTGTAAAAATCTCAAAAAAATTATATTTAAATACTATGTTAATTTAGCTAATTTATTATAATTTTTTCGACATTTAATAAGTACTTTTGGTATTTTATAAAAATTGTTGGAACTTAGTGTACAGTTTGATTGCTGTAAAAATCTCAGAAAAATATATTTAAATTATTTTATATATATTTTAATTGCTGTAAAAATCTCAGAAAAATTATATTTAAATTATATTTGAGCTTTTTGTCTATCTCAAAAATTGTTGGAACTTAGTGTACAGTTTGATTTAATTATTGAATAATTATGACTTGTAACTTTTTTATGTTGTTTTGTGTTTTAGTCGTATTGGACCTCACCCTGCACTAGTGTAAAGATTCTAGGAAGTTAGTTTGTGTATAGTGGCACTCCACATTAGACTTTTATGCTAGGTCCCCACTTAGTTAGTGTCCAGTTAAGAGTCGTGTCACACCACTAGTGATATCTTGATCATAGCTTAGAACTGAGTTTGTATATCACTATTGACAGGATACCGGACATCTATATCTTCGTACTAGTATTCTTTCTTTGCTCGAGGCAAGTACATCTACAAACTCATTTACTGTCTTTTAATGCTAGAACATGTATTAACCGAGGTAGCAAGTTAAATCTTCACATGTTACTTTAATTTAGTCCCTACCATGCTTAGGACAGTTATCATATCTTCACATGCTTCTTACTGGTTCCCCGTACATGTTTTCACTATGCTTATATCTGCCCGAGTATTCACATGTTTTACTGCTCTCAGTACTTTCACCTGTTTTACTGCTATTAGTACCTACCGTGCTTTATACCGATCCCAGTATCTCTCACATGTTTTTACTGTTCTCGTATCTTTCACATGTTAGAATATGGGTTATGGAGAAACTGATAGTTGAGTACGTGACCATGCCCCCTTCTCCGTACGTACGTACCGAGCAAGGTTGACATTTTATATGTATACCTTGTCGTAGGCTTTATCTCAACGCGGATTTGTACGTATGTACATCTGTCGCCGTTTCACTTGTACGGAAGTACATTTTATTATGTGCCCCCAGCACATTGTACATCTATTGACCGATCACGTACCTGCTACAGTTTTAAACATTACATATACAGCTGTCTATATGACATATGTGTCCTTGCCATGATAGATTATGAGGTACCATGATTTCAGATATGCCATGTTCCCTATGTTACTATGATACTGTGATTCCAGTCATACCATGATTCCAGTTGTACCATGAGGCCATGTTTCTAGTATTTTCTTGTTTTATAGACTTATCACACCATGTTTCTTGTTGTACATCTCTTTCATTATATATTCAGTACTTGGTTGTAGAGGTTGTACTTGCTCCCGTCCTGACAGGATAACGTTGTAGGTTCACTTTTTGAGGATAAAATGCTATGTGTTATATATTATGGCACTGAGTTTGAGGACCTGGCCTTTGCTCCAGTAGAGGCCCCAGCGGGGAACCTTGTTTAATTATCTTTCTTGTGTTTTGGGACTTAGACTTTGTCTGTACTTATATTTGGATACTGGACTTTGTCTCCAGTTAGATACCTTGGTTATGTATTATTAAGTCTGTGCTTATTTACCTTCGCTTATAGATGCTGTGTTGTGATGAACTTTAAATATGATATTAGAACTGTTAGCTGCATAGATCCTTTATTGTTTATTCTAGAATAGCTTACTGCGCTTTAACCAAGCGTAGGCTGGACATGGCTCGGCCCGACCCAACAATTTGGGTATCGGGTCGTAACAGCTCGTCTAGGTCTTGCATATAAGATTTGTTGGAGGGTAACAGCTAGTATTACATTCCGAATATCAAAGTCACGATAAGGAACGTCAAGGATCTCAATTAGAAAGTGGGAGTTCAAGAGGTGGTAATTAATGCACAAAAATAATGAAGATCGAGTTAGTCATCTGCTTCTGATACTCTTAAGTTCATCTGGTCATAACTTGCCAATCATATCTTTACCTCACCAGTCTCCATATGAAAATTTAACCTTTACTTAAACCCTTACCATGACTACCGTAGGCAATTTCCAATTTCCAAACATCACTCTTGAAGCACAACCCTCACATTTAGAAATCAACATTAACCATTTATTTAAATTTTCAAGTTCTTTCACCTTGTCATAAATTTGACCCAAAACCTCTAAATCCTGTTTACGAATTCCTTGAACTTATTCAAATTGTTCTCCTCGTATTATTTAATTTAAATCTCTAGGCCTTACAAAACTTATCTTTCATCATAAAATTAACTTTCGTATTTTCTTCGACATACACCCTTGAATATTATTCTCCTAAAAATATTTCACAACAATCTCTAAACTTCCATAACTTTGTGCTCTCTCTATCCCTAGTCATTTCCTCGCAACAACTTGTTTAATATCTTTATTAAACATAATTAACTTCTCTTTTCCATTACTAACCTTCTACATAGCCTCAGAGTAAAAGTTTTCCCCAGAATCAATAACCAAGATTTTCTAAGTTCTCAAAACTAGGTTGACCTCTAATATCCTCATTAGTTTTGAATACACCTATAAACTATCTCATAACCCTAAATTTTCTCTAAATGTAATTGTTTCCAGATTGGCAGTATACATCTCTTTATTCTATTCGAGACCTTTACCACATTTCTATCCCAAGTTTCCATATGGAACACTCCACATTTGATTTTCTTTAGATCATCATAAAATAACCAGTTACGTCTTCTCTGAGCTACATAATTTACGTCACTTCCTTAACATTTCTCAGGCAAAATGATATAAAGATTCAAGAGTTGTCAAGGTATAGCTGACAGAATTATATACGAGACAAGGAATTGATATAATCAGGACATGTATATAAGACAAGGAATGATGGTAGTAAAAATATTGGCAGAAAAAGAATGATAATAGAATCTGTTCTGCTTATCTATTTAAAAGAGGGACCCATTTTTTTTTGAAACAAGAATTATAATACCAAATCCAAAATAAGGCCCAGCAAAATCATTGGTTTATTGTATTAAGAAGAAATAAATTTTTGTAAGAAGTTACACAAGGTTTATAAAAATAGCTAAAGCTATATTCTAAGTAAACAATGAGAAACAAAACAAAACAAAACAACAATAATTCCTTCTCTTTTTTTTGAATGACTGAAACAAAAGTAGCAAAAACATGTTCGAAAACATTTAAGGTACAATCTGATAATCATATGCGTCTATCCAAAATTATGGTACTCTAAATCCTCGTCATACTAGTGAGCAAGGCTACGATAATCACAGAGTCCTTGACTTATGCACATACCTCTAGAATCATGGTATTTAACATTTTTGCGATGCCGTTAGCTTGGCTGCGAAAACCTTAAATTTCCACACCCGAGAAATATATCCAAAATCAGACTATATGTCCTCACCATGCTGGCTAATGTGACTATAGAAGACAAGATTTCCATAACTTAGATGACCTAGCCCATATAATTTTATCTTGCCAAAATTAAATTAAATCAACAATGAATACCAAAAAAAAAAAAATCAAAATTATCAACGAACATCAAAATTCAGAAATGAACAAAATCCTTCAAATCATATAACTACAAACTCAGATGCTATAGCTAACATCAAGATTCAAATTTCAACAATCTTCATCAAAATCAATAAATACAAACTCAAATTCAATAATAATCCATCAAAATCAAATTCAATAGCAGAAAGTAAAGATAAATCAAATCAAGGAAAAAGAAAAGAGTTTTCAAATCGGAGTTTAAACAAGATTCTCAAGGGTCGTCCCAGGAATCTCTCAAGGGTTCCTAACTGTGATTGAGTACCTTCAAAATATATTCTATTCCTACTGCAGGCTGTAGTGGTACTCTAGTTCGAATACCACTACACTTTTAGTCTCGACCTGCATGGACCACCACTAAAAACGTGTCACGACCCGCGCCCTAGAGTTAGGACACGAGAACGTAACAACGCCCAGCCTACGCCGCAGTGTCGACGGTAGAACGCTATCCTAGGTCACAACATTTAATAATATAATGCTAAGCAGTTTATACTCCCTGAATGGGGGTGACATAGCAGATACAGACTCAATCACATCTAAGGTAGAGCATGATAAGGATAGATAAAACATGAAATCCAAAAGAGATACAGGAGATAGAAGTCTAAGTGTCTAAGATACATAAACCCAGAAATACATCTCAAAACTCAAATACAGTAATCCACAAGGTAAATACAACTCCAGACAAAATGAAATAACTATCTAAACAACCTCTACTGTGTCTCCTCTAGGCTAGCAGGCAACCTCCAAGCTATCTGTAAAATTTATCAACAGGTCCAGTCAGGACTGGAGCGAGTACAGTACATCTCAACAGTTCATAGCAGGTTAGAAAATATAATCATGCAGTAAAGTAAGATACAGGTACTGAAAGAAATGCAGTATATAAACAGAGAGAGAGCTGTAATAGAAATATCTACTATAATTAGAGAACTATCATGTGACTAGTGAGTCAGAGTACAATATAGACATGTAAATGGCATAAGAGATTCTGATAAGACACTATGGAAGAGATTATGATAAGATACTACTTGGGTATTATTCACATATCCATTTCTACTCCCCCGTACCCCCAATCAATACACAAGGATCCAGCCAGGTTATGTTATATGATGCTATGTAACAGCCCCCGAAGGGTAGTAGACCCCAAAGGTGATAGACCCCGAAGGTGATAGACCCCGAAGGTGATACATAGTAGTCCCATAAATGGGATAAGGATTCTAGGAAGACTCTACGATCATAAGAGTATATGTCGTAAGTGATCAAAGAACCAATGAAGCATATGATACGCCATGTAAGTGAAACGCACAGAACATGTAGTACCCGATGCTCCCTAAGGATAACATCTCAAGAAGGGATCCATATAGTACCAATCCGTGTGACCAACGCGACAGTACAAGTAAAGTAATCTACTGCAGGAAATAATTCTAAGCAGGATATGAAATGATCAGAGAATGTACTCGCCTCGATATCTGAATGTCCAAGGTAAAGATACTGTCCGAGGAGAGGTGTCTGGCTCCTAATTAGAACATCACAAGTCACAACATGTCCAGAAGGGTAATATAAAGCACTACAATGCATTCTACATGAATCTAGGTCAAACTAGGCCAAAGTCAACCCTTGGTCAACTCTGGTTAACTGCACTAGTCAAACTAGGTCAAACTAGGTCATGTCCTAACCCAGAAAGTCTTACTAGGCCTAACCAAGACTATCCTAGCAAGCACACATCAATATAAGGCTATACAAGCCAACATACACCCAACTCTATATAGCATGCAATTATTCAATACTCAAATATGCAAGAATTCACATTGGATATACACTAGATAATCTATTACTTTGAGCTATATATGTCTACACATATATACACATGCATATATTGGTATTCAACATTAGGTCTATAATCATGGCATTTCAAATGGTTATATAAACTTATATATTACAACACAATATGCTAACATATATATAATATACATACATAGCTAAGTTAACTATATTCATAAATACTTATTTAAGAGGCTATGTGTGTGTATGTGAACATGGCAAAGGGGCAAGTGAGGGTTAAATGGGCATTCATAGTGTATACATATCAAAGAGTGTCAAAGTGTAAGTGAACAATGTGTCAAGTGTGATAGTGTCAACATAGTGTAAGGGGGTACATGAAGTAATATAGGATTTGTGTTAACATAGAACATTACATCTCATTAACTTGTATATTGCATACATTACATCTATTATTACATTACATTCATGCTTGTATTCATTCATCATTTATTTATTCTCATGCACCACTATATGCACCATACATTATATACTATAGAACCTACATATTCATTACAAGCCATACTTATACATGCTTACATTAGATAGGATACTTACACCTCATACATCATTTATTTAACCATTTACTTATGCTTGTATTCTCTATTTAATTACATAATGTATATACATTAACATGGGTTAAAATCAAATAGAACATTATATTACACACAAGGGTGCATAAAATGCATATGCCGAATAGTAACTCCTACTAATAATCAATACTGTACCACCTCAGCATGAATTAAAATCTAGGATTAAAGTATGTTATAGATCTATGTGTTAGCTTTCCGAAACTTTAAACGGATCGCGTTTTCGTTTCCGGAAACTCCCAGAATCGCGAAAACACCGAGAACGCGTTTGTCTTTCGTACAGCTGACACTCAAATAATTCTTCAGAAAGTTACAAAAAGAATTAGGCCAATTAATACATGTTTTTGGAAAGCTAACTTCAATACGCTTCTTTTAAAAAAATGGAAGATTAAACCGAGCTTTGAGCTAGAAGTTATGACATTTCTAAGTTAGGGCTAAAATTAAAAACGTGGATAAAAATCATGACGGATTTAGGTAGTTTGAGACAAAAGAACACAAGTATATAACATAATATATCAAGAACTCACTCTCTACACTAATATATATATATATGAGACACTATAGAACATATCTCCAATACAAAAATATGAGATTAAATATGTAATAATTCATTCATACATAACAACAACACATAGTGTGTCCAAATTTGGGATTTTCCCACATGGACACAACCACAACACAAAGGACACTCCTATGACCTCCAAATGGACACAAATGGAGATACAACCATGGGGTCATTCCTATGGGTTCAAAATAGACCTATACGCATGAGGAAATGAAAAGGAGAAGGGATTTATACCTCCCGGTAGATCGAATCGAAGAAAAGCCTTCCCGTAGTGACACCGACACGTAGAGATTCCAAAAGGACACGAACGAGCTTCGAATCCTCCCAAACTTGGGTAGCTTCCACCTTGCCTAGAATGGAAAAGGAAAGAAGAAGATTTGGTGGTGAAATGGAAGGATTTGGTGGAGAAATTTCTAGGGATTGCTCTCTAGGAATTTGGGGAAGAACAAGAGAGAGAGTGTGGACGAGAATAATGAAATAAACTTGAGTCTATCCTCTCCCAAAGTGGCTGGCCATATGGTGCTATTTGTCCTATTATGTAAGGTCCAAAATGCCCCCACTAACCTATTCTATGAGTATTAGGAAAGGGCTAATTGGTTGGGGCTAAATTAGTCATTCTAAAGTCTCTAATCACACTAACCTTATCCATAATAATTAGTCTAACCTCTAACTAAAATATTTCTATCATGTGAACTAAAATTAATATCATGTGGGCCATGCCTAACTAGTGTGTGGGTCCCACTAGAGTCAAACTACCCCCGGGTCCCCGTTTCAAGTCGGATTGAGTTGAAATTCGAACCCGACTCAAATAACCCCAAAACAATATCATAAATAATAAAATAATATCAAAATAATTCAAAGAGGTCAAATGCAAAAATATCCTTAGGCCAAAATGACATTAAAATATCATAATCACATGGTTAGGCTCTAGGTCAAACAGTCTCTAGGGTTTCACTAGCAAAACGTCAAAACCACAAGTCATTGATTTAAATAATTTTAAAATGATTTAAAATCACCAAACATCATATCATGAATTAAATACCATTATTAAAATAATTATAAACACAAAATTTCAAAATTATCCCCATTTGGGAAACTGGGTGCTACAGGTAGATGGGTCTTTCTTTTTAAACTTTGGCTTTTGGTGCAAATTGGTCTTTGGCATAGGGTTCTTGCGTTTTGCCAAAGTTGATTTTGGTTGACGCCTATTGAGATAAGCGCATAAATATGAAAATTCTGCTCCCGGTGTCTCCGTTTGTGATACTTTCAATTTTTCTTGCTTGGATCTTGAAATTTGTAAGGTAGGAAGGTCTTGACCAGACTCCATAGGGGTAGGTAAGATACATCTTTGATCAGTATTCTTTCCAGTATCAGACATCCGAGGACCTCTGTTTACAGGAATAGAATCTGATATGTCTTCCTCTGAGTCATAGACCAGGAAAGTTTGAGGAAAGACCAAAGGGTGCTTTTCTTTATTTTGAATAGGGTTAGCTAAGAAGCGTTTCCCTTTGTTCTGTGGTGTGACCATTTTAGGTATAGATTGTGCCACTTGAGGAAATGCCATAGGACTTTTCCCTTTGTTTTGTCTAGTGTTGGCACTAGGACATAAATTCTCCTAGTTCAGAACTTGAGAATTGGAAGAGGGAATAGCCAAAAGACTAGTTCCCTTGATTTGCGCCAGAGTAGCAGATTGCGCCTGGGTTGCCGATTGCTTGGGTTACGCCATAGTCCTACGGACTACTGGTGGCTCCTTGGCAGCAACATTAGTAGACTGTGCCTCGACAGTAGCTTGGACTGACTGCGCCTTAGCAGCAAAGATAGTAGTAGACTGCACATGGTCAGCAGAGTGAGCAGATTGCACCCTAGCAACAGAAACAGGCTGTACTGGAGCCACTGAGGCGGATTGCGCCTTGGTCATTGAGCACTCAAGTTGCGCCTAGACAACAGCGACTGTAGGAGATTTAGGAGTCCACACAGTCCTGTTTTTGGCGACAGCCACCGTACGCTTGTTGCTTTTAGTATTAATCATATTTTCGTAGGATGTCTGGTTGACTTGAACAACCAGAGTCTTCTGTGTCTTGCCGATCGATGCAATGTCACATTGAGTTGTCACTTTCTCGTCGGAGAAGAAAGTCCTTCCCCAGCATAGTCGCCATTTTGTTTGCAAAAACAAAATTTATTTTATTCTAAACTTGTAAAAGAGTACAAAGTACAATGAATTCTGGGGAAGTACAACTTTAGGAATCTGATCAGAAGATGATCACTTTATCCCTTGGACTATGTGAACTTGAAGACTGTAGCCTTTGGAGAATGTAGCAGCAATTTTGCTAGAGTTCTTGATCTCTATCTCCATGTGATGATGATTGGAAACTCTATTTATAGAGTTCTTGAAATAACTATTTTAGCAGTTATTCTGATGATGCACGAAGCTGGATTGTGCCACATTGAGTTGCGCTAACCTCTTGTTGTGCCAACTTTATTCAGTTGTCAATCGTGTACTAACTGTATTTAGACACGTGGCATCGTATGATTGAGATGCGCGTGGTCGTGTACAGGATAGTAGACACGTCTTGAGAGATTAATAGCATGTGCACCACGTCATCCTGCTTTAGAATGTAAGTTGTCTCAACTTTATCAGGTTGCGCGAGCTTCAGTCAACAAGTCAACCTGTGCTTGATTTGGGCTGCGCCTACACACGTGGCAGCTTCTGAGCAAGAGTCATTCAGGTTGCACCCAGACGCAAATAAGGATTTTGTTTAGATTGCGCCTGGGCGCAACCCACGAAGTGTACAGGACAGCTGTCCACTACCTTTCCTTGAGCGGCACAATTCACGGGATTCGAAGAGATTTTCCTCGTTCATTGTTGTGCCAGTCGTCAGTATTGTCAGGTAATGATGACCATTAAGTGTCAGATGTCACGTAGGTTCTGGCGCAAAAAAGACTGGGCACAGTCTAATATCAGGCGCAACCTGATCAGTGGTGCAGTCTGTTCTCAGAGCTTCATATCAGTGGTGCAACTTGATTTTTAGGGCGCAATTTGATCATTGATCAGTAGATTCAGGGCGCAACTTGATTTTTAGGCTCTACATGCGTCATGACGGACCACCATCAAGAATTATCATGTCAAGGTTGCTTGTCAAGAGTGTACCACGATGGGTCACTAATTCAGAGTTATCATGTCAAGTTACTTATTAAGAGTGCGCCTTAACAGGCCATTATCGTGTCTTGCTACTTGTTACTTGTTAAGAGTGCGCCTTAACAGGCCACTAACAAGATTGAGAGAAACATACATAAAAATAGCTAGTAACATATTCTTGAAGCCAAGAAAAAGATCTACAACTTCTATGTTGGAAGTTGGAAGAGATTTTTACCACAAATCAACCAAATAGGACAAGAAAATAGCCAAAAATAGGCATTATGCGGCCAATGATGGATGAGGTCTCATGCAGCAGTGGATGGGTACCCATCCATGTAGCTGGGTCGATAGGGACCCATCCATACGGCTGGAGTCGATGGGGACCCATCCATGCGGCTGGGTCAATGGGGACCCATCCATGCGGCTGGATCGATGGGGACCCATCCATGCGGCTGGGTCGATGAGGAACCATCCATGCGGCTCGGTCGATGGGGACCCATCCATGCGGCTCGGTCGATGGGGACCCATCCATGCAGCTGGGGTCGATGGGGACCCATCCAAGGTCGATGGGGACCCATCCATGCGGCTGGGTCGATGGGGACCCATCCATGCGGCTGTGTCGATGGGGACCCATCCTTGCGGTTGGGGTCGATGGGGACCCATCCATGCGGCTGGGTCGATGGGGACCCATCCACGCGGCTGGGTCGATAGGGACCCATCCACGCGGCTGGGTCGATGGGGACCCATCCATTCGGCGGGGTCGATGGGGACCCATCAATGCGGCTGGGGTCGATGGGAACCCATCTATGCGGCTGGATCGATGATGTGAGCACCCTGAATTTCAGGTTGATTTTTTTTTTATTTTATTTTATTTTTTTGATTGATTGGTTTTGATTAATATTTTATTTATTTATCTGTAAGTGTACTTTTTCATGCCATTGATATTGGAGTATCAGGGATGTTCAACTCTGGAAATCTTATTCATGAGTTTTGGAGTGGACATGATTACCTTCATAACGGTATATAGTGTCCCATCCAAACTTGTTCCCTTGTGCTCTTTTTGCTTCGCTGAACTTCGGGTCAAATTAGACCGTTTGATCATTAATTGATATTCCCTTCATTAAATCATAACCATTCATCCTATATGGAACAAACCCCCTCACAGCCAACCCCTTGGCCGGCCCTAATTTCTAGGGAGAGAACCTTTTCTCTCTCTCATTTAATATAACCTTTTTCAATCATCTCTCTTTCTCTCTCTTTCTATTTTTCCTACAACACTCACAACAACAAAAACACAACACCATCAGCTTCAACACCCCGACCCTCTCCCTGGCCATGGCTTCGGCCACCCTGGCCGAGCCCCCTGGCCGGCCAGCTCGCCGTCGACTCCTCCATTTCTCTCCTCTTTCTCCTTCGTATTTAGCCACCCGAGCCACCACCACTTAAACCATCATCACCCGAACCACCCTCACAGCCCGCACCACCTCCACCACGCCGCCCCTGCCTCGCCGGGCTGGCTGTCCCCGCCGCCTCGCCGTGGTCGGCTGCCGTGCCGCCACCAACAGCGCGCAGCAGCGCCGCCACCATCAGCAGCGGCAGCGCACACCATAGCGCGCGTGCGCGCGAGCGCTGGCGCCGCCACGCGCCGTCGTGGCTCCGGCGACCCCCGTCGTGTGTGGCCCCCCACCGGGCAAACTCAGGCGAGCCTCTCCCTGACGGCCACCGTCCTCCGGGACGTGCCGTCGAGGCGATTCGTGCGTTTTGAACGAGATCCCGTCGGCGCGCGCGAGTTTGGAACTCAGAATTTGTGCTCCGTTGCAGCAACTTCGCAAGTATTTTCCCGGAGATCCGATCGTTGGATCGGCGATTTCTTCACTCCGTCACAATCTCGGTATATCCACCTTCATCTCTGTCAATTTTCGTCCGTTAGTTTTATCGTTTGATACATGAAAACCGGCCACCAAGTTGACCGTTTAAATTGTATTAAATTTGGACAGTTTCGCGGGGCCAACTTCGTCAGCTTGTATCTCCTCCACCGCAGCTCGGTTTGACGTGCTACCAGTTCCGGTGCGAAGCTGGTATAACCCTCTTGCTACCCCTCCAGTTTCGTTTTATTGTGAGCTTATTTGATTGGTTGAATTCGACGCCAAAGTTGGTCGTCCGAATTCGTAATTTCCAACTTGTAAAATTCTATTTTTGAACACGGGACTCCAGATTTCATTTCTGACACCACCATTAGACTTGTGGCGTCGTTCTGGCTTGTTTTCATATAAAATTTGTTAGATTTGGAGAACGTGGGCCCGGACACGTTTTTCGGTGCAAAGCGGGTCCCACATTCTGGGTCAATGGGACTTTTTGACGCCGGCTCATCGGAATCCAATTCTGAATATACCGATGAGTTCGTATCGTCATTCTGGACTCGTTGACATATAATTTGCTAGGTTTTGGTGGACATTGGGTCCGACACGCATTTCGGTGCAAGTCGGATACCAATATCCGGGCCAACGGGTCATTTTTAGATCGGCTCATCGGAATCCAATTCCGGAGATACCGTTGCGTTCGTATCATCATTCTGCACTCGTTTACATGTAGTTTGCTGAGTTTTGAGAACATTGGCTCCAGCACGCATTTCTGTGCAAACCGGAATTCCAAGTTCTGGTCAACGGGCCAAATGGAGATCGGGTCAACGGAATCTAATTCTGGAGATACCGTTGGGTTCATATCGTCATTCTGGTTTCGTGGACATATAATTTGTTATATTTTGTAGGCTTAATTTCTTGCACATTTTTCGGTGCAAAATGGCTCCGACACGGACACCGTTTTGACCCGAAATTACCTTTTTGCCATTGTGTCCAAATTGGACCGTTGGGTAGGCTATCCTAGCTAATTTGACCATTCTGGACACGTTGGCGATGTTCATTTCATCGTCCGACAATGTTTGTTGATAATTTCTCTGAGTTTAACCTTTTTATAATTAATTAATAATTAATTCACATAATGTTCGTATTTCGGGATTAGTACAACGAAACTGAGATCAGTCAATTCCAGTGATCTCACATCGCTAAAATTGACAAGTTGGATACGTGGATCACTATAATAAGATTATCAACCTTACCGATAATCTTCTTATCTCGATTTGCGTGCCGTAAGTTTCGACGTACAAATAACGAAGTACACTTTATATTAGACTAGAATTGACCCTGTTTGACCAGAGTTGACCAGTTGACCCAAAGTCAACTGTAAGTCAACACTTGACCTAGTTTGACTAGATTATTGACCGAAGTCGACCTTGAGTTGTTTGACTTAGAAGAACCTAGAATAATATAGATTGATTTTAGAGATTCATTTATTACAACTTGAACACCTTGTAACCTGTGTTGCTTTAAATAGGACTATGTGGCTTCAGTGGAACCCCTATACTTATCAGCTGTTCAGGTTATCGAGGCGAGTATATTCTCTGATCATTTCATATCCTGCTTAGAATTATTTCTTGCAGTAGATTACTTTACTTGTACTGTCACGTTAGTCACACGGATTGGTACTATATGGATCCCTTCTTGAGATGTTATCCTTAGGAAGCATCGGGTACTACATGATCTGTGCATTTCACTTATATGGCGTATCATATGCTTTATTGGTTCTTTGATCACTTACGACATATACTCTTATGATCGCAGAGTCTTCCTAGAATCCTTATCCCATTTATGGGACTACTATGTATCACCTTCGAGGTCTATCACCTTCGGGGTCTATCACCTTCGGGGTCTATTACCTTCGGGGTCTGTTACATAGCATCATAACATAACCTGGCTGGATCCTTGTGTATTGATTGGGGGTACGGGAGAGTAGAAATGGACATGTAAATAATACCCAAGTAGTATCTTATCAGAATCTCTTCCATAGTGTCTTATCAGAATCTCCTATGCCATTTACATGTTCATATTGTACTCTGACTCACTAGTCTCTGCTAGTTCTCTATTTATAGTAGATATTTCTATTACAGCTTACTCTCTCTGTTTACATACTGCATTTCTTTCAGTACTTGTATCTTACTTTACTGCATGAATATATTTTCTAACCTGCGATGAACTGTTGAGATGTATTGTGCTCGCTCCAGTCCTGACTGGACCTGTTGATAAATTTTACAGATAGCCTGGGATTGCCTGCTAGCCTAGAGGAGACACAGTAGAGGTTGCTTAGGTAGTTATTTCATTTTGTCTGGAGATTGTATTTATTTTGTGGATTACTGTATCTGTATTTGAGTTTTGAGATGTATTTCTGGGTTTATGTATCTTAGACACTTAGACTTCTATCTCATGTATCTCTTTTGGATTTTATGTTTTATCTATCATTATCATGCTCTACCTTAGATGTGATTGAGTCTGTATCTGCTATGTCACCCCCATTCGGGGAGTATAAACTGTTTAGTCTTATACTGTTAGATGCATTGAGACCTAGGACAATGTTCTACCGTCGACACTGCGGCGTTGGCTGGGCGTTGTTACGTTCTCGTGCCCTAACTCTAGGGTGTGGGTCGTGACACGTTTTTAGTGGTGGCCTATACAGGTCGAGACTAAAAGTGTAGTGGTATTCGAACTAGAGTACCACTATAGCCTGCAGTAGGATTAGGATATATTTTTGAAGGTACTCAATCACAGTTAAGAACCCTTGAGAGATTCCTGGGACGACCCTGGAGAATCTTATTTAACTTCGATTTGAAAACTCTCTTTTTCCCTTGATTTGATTCATTTTTACTTTTTGTTGTTAAATTTGATTTTTATGGATTATTGTTGAATTTGAGTTTGTATTTATTAATTTTGATGGATGATTGTCGAATTTTGAATTTTGATGATAGTTGTTGCATTCGAGTTTGTATTTTGATGGATTTTGTTCATTTTTGAATTTTGATGTTCGTTAATAAATTTGATTTGATTTTTGAGTATTTATTATTGATTAATTTAATTTTTGGCAAGATGAAATTATATGGGCTAGGTCATCTATGTTATGGAATCTTGTCTTCTATAGTCACATTAGCCAGCATGGTGAGGACATATAGTCTGACTCTGGATATATTTCTCGGGTGTGGGAATTTAAGGTTTTCGCAGCCAAGCTAGCGGCACCGCGAAAATGTTAAATACCATGATTCTAGAGATATTTGCATAAGTCAAGGGCTCTGTGATTATCGTAACCTTGCTTACTGGTATGACGAGGATTTAGAGTACCATAATTTTGGACGGACGCATATGATTATTAGATTGTACTTTAAATATTTTGAACATATTTTCTCTACTTTGTTCCAGTCCTTCAAAAAAAAAAATTATTAATTGTTTGTTTTGTTTTGCTTCTCATTATTTAACTTAGGAGTAGCTTTAGCTATTTTTATAAACCTTGTGAAACTTC
Organism: Iris pallida; assembly: GCA_029216955.1. Lineage (NCBI taxonomy): Eukaryota > Viridiplantae > Streptophyta > Magnoliopsida > Asparagales > Iridaceae > Iris > Iris pallida. Next base: position 1,526,386 of record JANAVB010005799.1, read on the forward strand.
TTACTATGAGTTTTTCATAATACGATGAATCAATGATTTGCTAGACCTTATTTTGGATCTGATATTAGCTCTGATTTCAAATAGTTTCCTCTTTCAAAACGGATAAGTAGAACAGATTTTATTACCATTTCTTTTTCTGCCAATATTTTAGTACCATCGTTCCTTGTCTTATACAACTATCCTGATTTTATCAATTCCGTCTCGTATCTCATTCTGTCAGCTGTACTTGAACTCTTGAATCTGCATATCGTTTTTATCTGAGAAATGTTGAGGAAGTGACGTAAATCATCTAGTATGGAAATGACGTAATTGGTTATCATGTGATAATTTTGTAGGAATCAAAATGTTGGATGTCAAATGTGAAAAATTCGAAATGGAGATGTGGTAAAGGTTTAAAATGAAATCGAGGGATAAATGTTATTAATTTAGAAATAATTGCAGAAAATTTGATTATGAGTAATTCATGGATGTGTTTAAAAAAAAGGAATATTAGAGGTCAACCTAGTTTTGAGAACTTAGAAAATCTTGGTTATTGATTCTTGGGAACTATTACAAGGCTATGTAGAAATTTAATAATGGGAAGGAGAATTTGATTGTATCCGATGATCTTACAAAATTGAATTGGATATTGTAAGAGGGTGACTAGAGACAGAGAGAACACATGGATTTTAAGCTATAGGAATTATTTTAGATAATTGGAGAAATTGTAGAATTCAAAAGGATAATCTTTGAAGGTGAACGTTGAAGAAATTATGAAGGTTGATTTATAAACAAGAATAGAATTTTGTGTAACATAGTGATATTGGAGTTTAGTAAATACGAGACTTGACTTAAACAAGTACAAGGATTTCATAAACTGGATTTAGAGGTTTTAGATCTAATTTAGAACGAGGCGAAGGAATTTGAAATTTTGATTTAAATGAATAAGTGTCGACTCCTAAATAAGAGGGGTATGCTTCATGGAAAATATTTTAGAAGTTTGAAATTTTGTCTATGGTGATCATGGTAAAAGTTTAGATGACTGAAGATTAAAAAAAAATATTTGAGGGTAGACATATAACGGTTGATTTATATTGGGATTTGTGAGAAAAATATGATTAGCAAATGATAAACTGATAGTATTAGAGAGATGATTTACTGACTTCGTATGAAATCTTTTTCTGTTTTTCTCTAAAAAGGTTTTCAATCTCATTGAATCCTAGTTTCCTTAATCACGACCAAATCGACTTCGATTATCTTTTCTTATCATAATTATATCTTGGTTTGTACTTAATTTTGATTGTGACCTGAATCTCTATCCTTGTATGGTCGATCTCAGATTTTGTTGAACCTGTCCTCCATATTGCCTAAATCTTGATTTCCCCAATTTGATCAACTTAGATCGTATCGAGACCAAATATTCTTATTACGTATTGTGATTGGAAATTTTCATGAAATTGGCTTTCATTCCTTAACTTTGATTCTGATATTCTTCTTTCTGGACCCTTTAAATATAATGGGTAGTTACTTTTCTTTATTTTTATGATAAGTACCAGTTTTCATATAGGATGGTAGACTGCCTTACAGTTTTGATGGTTTGTTATTTTTGTAACTTTTGTTTAGCACCCTAGACTGCCTGTGTGTGTTGATACCCTATGACCGATTCAGTTAGCATGACTAGTATACTTAGATGAGACTTTCACTACTACCGTATGCCATGACCCTGTATGTCGTTCTTTTGATGGTATATTTTATTTAAGTTCTAGGACTTTTATTGTGGGGGTTTGACCGAGAGGGAGTATGGACATTTTAATTTCGAGGACGAAATTTTTATAAGGTGGGTCGGATGTGAGCACCATGAATTTCGGGTTAATTTTTTTTATTTTATTTTATTTTTCTGATTGATTGGTTTTGATTAATATTTTATTTATTTATCTGTAAGTGTACTTTTTCATGCCATTGATATTTGGAGTATCAGGGATGTTCAACTCTGGAAATTTTCTTCATGACTTTTGGAGTGGACATGATTACCTTCATGACGGTATATAGTGTCCCATCCAAACTTGTTCCCTTGTGCTCTTTTTGCTTCGCTGAACTTCGGGTCAAATTAGACCGTTTGATCATTAATTGATATTCCCTTCATTAAATCATAACCATTCATCCTACATGGAACAAACCCCCTCACAGCCAACCCCTTGGCCGGCCCTAATTTCTAGGGAGAGAACCTTTTCTCTCTTTCTCATTTAATATAACCTTTTTCAATCATCTCTCTTTCTCTCTCTTCCTATTTTTCCTACAACACTCACAACAACAAAAACACAACACCATCAGCTTCAACACCCCGACCCTCTCCCTGGCCATGGCTCCGGCCACCCTGGCCGAGCCCCCTGGCCGGCCAGTTCGCCGTCGACTCCTCCATTTCTCTCCTCTTTCTCCTTCGTATTTAGCCACCCGAGCCACCACCACTTAAACCATCATCACCTGAACCAACCTCACAGCCCGCACCACCTCCACCATGCCGCCCCTGCCTCGCCGGGCTGGCTGTCCCCGCTGCCTCGCCGTGGTCGGCCGCCGTGCCGCCAGCAACAGCGCGCAACAGTGCCGCCACCATCAGCAGCGGCAGCGAACACCATAGCGCACGTGCGCGCGAGCGCTGGCGCCGCCACGCGCCGCCGTGGCTCCGGCGACCCCCGCCGTAGGTGGCCCCCCACCGGGCGAACTCAGGCGAGCCTCTTCCTGACGACCACCGTCCTCCGGGACGCGCCGTCGAGGCGATTCGTGCATTTTGAACGAGATCCCGTCGGCGCGCGCGAGTTTGGAACTCAGAATTTGTGCTCCGTCGCAGCAACTTCGCGTGCATTTTTCCAGAGATCCGACCGTTGGATCGGCGATTTCTTTGCTCCGTCACAATCTCGGTATATCCACCTTCATCCCTGTCAATTTTCGTCCGTTAATTTTATCGTTTGATACATGAAAACCGGCCGCCAAGTTGACCGTTTAAATTGTATTAAATTTGATCAGTTTCGCGGGGCCAACTTCGTCAGCTTGTATCTCCTCCACCGCAGCTTCGTTTGGCGTGCTACCAGTTCCGGTGCGAAGCTGGTATAACCCTATTGCTACCCCTCCTGTTTCGTTTCATTGTGAGCTTGTTTGATTGGTTGAATTCGACGCCAAAGTTGGTCGTCCGAATTCGTAATTTTCAACTTGTAAAATTCCATTTTTGAACACGGGACTCCAGATTTCATTTATGACACCACCATTAGACTTGTGGCGTCGTTATGGCATGTTTTCATATAAAATTTGTTAGATTTGGAGAACGTAGGCCCGGGCACGTTTTTCGGTGCAAAGCGGGTCCCACATTCTGGGTCACCGAGACTTTTTGACGTCGGCTCATCGGAATCCAATTCCGGATATACCGATGAGTTCGTATCGTCATTCTGGACTCGTTGACATATAATTTGCTAGGTTTTGGTGGACATTGGGTCCGACACGCATTTCGGTGCAAGTCGATACCAATATCCGGGCCAATGGGTCATTTTTAGATCGTCTCATCGGAATTCAATTCCGGAGATACCGTTGCGTTCGTATCATCATTCTGGACTCATTGACAGGTAGTTTGCTGAGTTTTGAGAACATTGACTCCGACACGCATTTTCGTGCAAACCGGAATTCCAAGTTCTGGTCAACGGGCCAAATGGAGATCGGGTCAACGGAATCTAATTCTGGAGATACCGTTGGGTTCGTAGCGTCATTCTGGTTTCGTGGACATATAATTTGTTATATTTTGTAGGCTTGATTTCTTGCACATTTTTCGGTGCAAAATGGCTCCGATACGGACACCGTTTTGACCCGAAATTACCTTTTTGCCCTTGTGTCCAAATTGGACCATTGGATAGGCTATCCTAGCTAATTTGACCATTCTGGACACGTTGGCGATGTTCATTTCATCGTCCGACAATGTTTGTTGATAATTTCTCTGAGTTTAACCTTTTTATAATTAATTAATAATTAATTCACATAATGTTCGTATTTCGGAATTAGTACAACGAAACTGAGATCAGTCAATTCCAGTGATCTCACATCGCTAAAATTGACAAGTTGGATACGTAGATCACTATAATAAGATTATCAACCTTACCGATAATCTTCTTATCTCGATTTGCGTGCCGTAAGTTTCGACGTACAAATAACGAAGTACACTTTATATTAGACTAGAATTGACCCTGTTTGACCAGAGTTGACCAGTTGACCCAAAGTTAACTGTGTAAGTCAACACTTGACCTAGTTTGACTCGATTATTGACCGGAGTCGACCTAGAGTTGTTTGACTTAAAAGAACTTAGAATAATATAGATTGATTTTAGAGATTCATTTATTACAACTTGAACACCTTGTAACCTGTGTTGCTTTAAATAGGACTCTGTGGCTTCAGTGGGACCCCTATACTTATCAGCTGTTCAGGTTATCGAGGCGAGTACATTCTCTGATCATTTCATATCCTGCTTAGAATTATTTCCTGCAGTAGATTACTTTACTTGTACTGTCACGTTGGTCACACGGATTGGTACTATATGGATCCTTCTTGAGATGTTATCCTTAGGGAGCATCGGGTACTACATGATCTGTGCGTTTCACTTACATGGCGTATCATATGCTTCATTGGTTCTTTGATCACTTACGACATATACTCTTATGATCGTAGAGTCTTCCTAGAATCCTTATCCCATTTATGGGACTACTATGTATCACCTTCGGGGTCTATCACCTTCGGGGTCTATCACCTTCGGGGTCTATTACCTTCGGGGTCTGTTACATAGCATCATAACATAACCTGGCTGGATCCTTGTGTATTGATTGGGGGTACGGAGGAGTAGAAATGGACATGTGAATAATACCCAAGTAGTATCTTATCAGAATCTCTTCCATAGTGTCTTATCAGAATCTCCTATGCCATTTACATGTTTATATTGTACTCTGACTCACTAGTCACTGCTAGTTCTCTATTTATAGTAGATATTTCTATTACAGCTTACTCTCTCTGTTTACATGCTACATTTCTTTCAGTACTTGTATCTTACTTTACTGCATGAATATATTTTCTAACCTGCGATGAACTGTTGAGATGTATTGTGCTCGCTCTAGTCCTGACTGGACCTGTTGATAAATTTTACAGATAGCCTGGGATTGCCTGCTAGCCTAGAGGAGACACAGTAGAGGTTGCTTAGGTAGTTATTTCATTTTGTCTGGAGATTGTATTTATTTTGTGGATTACTGTATCTGTATTTGAGTTTTGAGATGTATTTCTGGGTTTATGTATCTTAGACACTTAGACTTCTATCTCCTGTATCTCTTTTGGATTTCATGTTTTATCTATCATTATCATGCTCTACCTTAGATGTGATTGAGTCTGTATCTGCTATGTCACCCCCATTCGGGGAGTATAAACTGTTTAGTCTTATACTGTTAGATGCATTGAGACCTAGGACAGCGTTCTACCGCCGACACTGCGGCGTAGGCTGGGCGTTGTTACGTTCTCGTGCCCTAACTCTAGGGTGCGGGTCATGACAGATGGGGACCCATCCATGCGGCTGGGGTCGATGGGGACCCATCCATGCGGCTGGATCGAGGGGACCCATCCATCTGGCTGGGTCGATGGGTACCAATCCATCTCTGAAAATCTAAGAAGGATGGCCATGGAACCCATAGCTTCCAAGCTCCATAAAACCTTCACCGTAAGTCCAAATTTGGACTTACATAGGTCAAAATGGGGTAGAATAAAATTTTCTACAACATAGAACAATCAAAACTTGAAAATAATAAAGTTTGATAGATCATAACCCAAGAAATCTGAAAATGCGACAAGCTTAGATCTACAAGAAATAAATCATGGAAATTGAAAATGCTAAGTACTAAAGTGTCTTAAAATCTCGTGAGGAAGACAATGGAACGATAAAAATGGAGTTCCTCCATGAACCAAGTTGCACTTACCTAAGCCTCTCTTGGTAGGTGGAGAAGTTAAGAGGAAGAAGATGAAGAAATAAATAAAGAAGAAGAAGTAAATGAGGAGAGAGAGAGAGAGAGGGGTTGGTAACTTTTAAAGGGAGGGGTCACATATTGAACCAACCCAACCAAGCCAAACCAAAACCAAGCCATGCCAATATTAAACCAATGCAAGATTAAACCAAGATTAGCTAGTTAAGACAAGTCACAATATGGTTCAGAATTCCGTACACGTATACTGAAATACGTAAAACGAAAAACGGGGGTGACAACTCTACCCACCTTAAAAGTATTCCGTCCTCGGAATTTAATCAAGAGGCTAGAGATGTCGAACAAGCTATACTAATCGCAGGCAAGTTATAACTAAGCAATCAATCAAGCAATCATTTATGCATGCAATAAAGTTGAAGGCGTATGGCATAAGAAGACATTATACCTTACGAGTCAAACAGGTCGGAATATCGTGATCAGATATCATCCTCATGCTCCCATGTTGACTCACCCAAGGAGTGATGACCCCAAGCAACACGGACTAACTTGATATTCTTATTCTTGAGTATCTTCTCTCTTCGGTCCAATATGGATACGGGCCTTTTCTCATACGAAAGGTTGATACAAACAACCAATTCCGAATGATCAAGGACATGGCTCAGATCCAGGACATACCGTCGCAATTGGGATACATTAAAAACATCATGTACCTCACTTAACGACGACGGAAGAGCGAGACGATATGACACATCACCTACTCGCTCCAGAATATCAAATAACCCTGTATACCTAGAACTGAGCTTTCCCCGTACGCCAAAATGAATGACGCCACGGGTAGGAGAGATCCTAAGGAATACGTGGTCGTCGACAGAAAACTCAAGGGGACGCCGCTGAGAATCGACCCAATGACGATGATGATAACGATCTTGCGCAACTCGAAGATGGTCTCTGACTCGTCTGACCACCTCAATAGTCTGTGAAATTATTTCGGGACCAAGCATCTGCCTCTCGCCTACATTATCCCAGGCAAAAGGAGATCTGTACTTCCTGCCATACAATGTCTCGAAAGGTTCCATCTAGATACTGGCCTGGAAACTATTGTTATAGGAGAACTCCACAAGATGCAGGTAATCTTTCCATGAACCACCGAAGTCGAGTGTACATGACCGCAATATATCTTCAAGAGTCTGGATCGTACGTTCTGACTGACCATCTGTCTGTAGATGGTAGGCTCAACTGAACTTGAGGCGAGTCCCCAAACTTTCCCGAAGACTCCGCCAAAAGTGCGTGGTGAATCTCAAATCTCTGTCGGACACAATACTGAATGGTACTCCATACAATCTGACTATCTGCCTGAGGTACATCTCTGCAAGCTGATCAGTCGACTGATCTATTCTGAAAGGGATAAAATGAGCTACCTTCGTGAGTCTGTCAACTATAACCTAGATAGCATCTCTCCCAGCTGGGGATCTAGGTAATCCAGTCACAAAATCCATGGTAATGTGCTCCCATTTCCATTCTGGGATCGGTAAAGGTTGAAGAAGTCCAGCTGGTCTCTGATGTTCGGCTTTAACTTGCTGACAAACCAAACAACGAGAGACAAACCAGGCTATCTCCCTCTTTATGCCATTCTACCAAAAATGCTGTCGAATATCACGATACATCTTTGTACCGCCAGGGTGAATCGAATACTGAGAAGTGTGAGCTTCTGCCATGATCTCCTGTCTGATATCTCTACTGGGTACACAATGACGCCTCCCATACCGAAGTGTACCATCTTCATGAATACATAACTCTGGACTTCTCCATGCTACACATTCTGTCCTAAGCCGCTGAAGCTTAGAATCCACTGACTGAGCTAACTTGATCCTCTCAACTATACTGGACTAAACTTGCATACTGGCCATCAATGCCACATTGGTAGGAAAAACAACTTCAATACCCATCTTCGAAAGATCGGCTAACAATTCTGGTTGCGCTGTTAGAAAATAAGCTCCTGCTCTTCTGCTCAATGTATCTGCAACAACATTGGCCTTTCCAGGATGATACTGCAAGTTGATGTCATAATCCACAAGTAGCTCTAGCCATCTCCTCTGACGTATATTGAGATCCTTCTGGATAAACACATACTTAAGACTCTTGTAGTCGGTAAAAATCTCTACCTGATCTCCATACAAATAATGCCTCCACAACTTAAGTGCGAAAACTACCGCTGCTAATTCCAAGTCATGGGTTGGATAATTCCTCTCATGATCATGAAGCTAACGTGACACATAAGCTACTACCCTTCCATGCTGCATCAAGACACATTCCAATCCTCTGCCAGAAGCATCACAATAAACTAAAAATCCTCTAGTCCCATCTGGAAGAGTGAGAATGGGAGCCATCATCAATCTCTGCTTCAACTTCTCGAATGAACTCTGACACTCGGCTGTCCAAGAAAACTGTATATCCTTGCGGGTCAACTGAGTCAATGGCGTTGAAATTCTAGCAAAGTCTGATACAAACCGCCGATAATAGCCGGACAATCTAAGAAAACTTTGAACTTCTGCGACAGTGCTAGGTACTGGCCATGTCTCTATGGCCACTATCTTCTGGGGGTCCACTTCCACTCCACTTCTGGTGATGATGTGACCCAAGTACAAGATACGATCCAACCAAAACTCGCACTTACTGAACTTCGCGTACAACTGGTGCTCCCTAAGAATCTGAAGAACCATATGGAGATGCTGCTCATGCTCCGCCTCACTCTTGCTATAGACTAAGATGTCATCTATAAACACTGTCACGAACTGGTCCAAATAGGGCATGAAGATACGATTCATGAGGTCCATGAATACGGCTGGCGCATTGGTCGCTCCAAATAGCATAACAAGGAAATCCCAATGTCCATACCTCGATATGAATGCTGTCTTCGAGATATCCTGCTCTCTAACTCTGATATGATGGTACCCCGACCGAAAGTCAATCTTCGAGAATACTGTCGCTCCCTTGAGCTGATCAAATAAGTCATCTATCCTTGGTAGAGGATATCTGTTCTTGATTGTTACAAAGTTCAAGGTACGATAATCAACACATAATCTGGACGTACCATCCTTCTTTTTCACAAAAGAATCGGGATGTCCCAAGGTGATCTGCTGGCACGAATGAATTCCTTAGTTCTAAGTTCTTCAATCATCTTGTATAAGATCTCCAATTCTGAAGGCGCCATCCTGTAGACTCTCTCTGACACTGGTACTGATCCAGGAATCAAATCAATAGTGAACTCGATCTCTCTCTCTCTCTCTCTGGGGGCATGCCTAGAAGCTCTTCGGAAAATACGTCAGAAAACTCTTCTATAACTCTGGAAAACTGAACTGCTGCTGCTACTGCCATCCGTAACACTGGAGAAGAAGGTTCTACTCTGCCTCGGAGAAATAAAAACTCTGGCTCACCAGGAATACTAAAAATAATCTTGTCGATATGGCAATATATTCTAGCATACTGGTCCCTCAACCAATCCATTCCTAGGACCACATCATAATCGACCATCGGGAATTCTATCAACCTAGCGGGAAACTCTCTACCGCTAACTATGATTCGACACGAGAAAAGTACTCTATCTACTCCCACAAGACCATTACCAGTAAGTATATTGAGCCTTACTGATAATAACTCGGGCTCCAGTCCTATCCGTGTTGTAAATTGTGCAGACATAAATGAATACGATGCACCCGAATCAAATAATACTAATACAGGAAAAGAGTTGACGAGAATGGTACCTACCACCACCTCACCTGATGCCAACTACTCCTCTACGGTCAAAGACATCACCTGACCTTACCCTCTGGGTGCTGGTCCCCTCTGCCGAAAACCTCTCTGGCGGTTCTGGATCTGAGCTTGGACCTGGGTATACTGCTGCGGCCTTTGCTGCTGGAATGCTTGAGCCTGAGACGGTAATGGCCTCGAAGGCTGGTACTGCTACTGCTGTACTGGTGCTGGTCCCTTCACCGAGGGACTAGTCTGGGCCGATGAGGATGAACCAGCTCTCTGTGGACAGGACCCTATCATGTGATCCGATGCCCCACAAGCCAAACATGATCTTTGTGCTCGGCGATATACTGATACTACATGTCCCGGCTTCCCACAATGAGTGCAGCCCATTGCGGAAGACTGCCTCCGCTTCTGCTGCTGAGGGTACGTCGGAGTCGAGTGCTGAATCGACGTAACCGATGCTGCCCTCCTCGGAGCTCCAATGGTCAAGGCCCTAGCTGCCGGAACTGGGGTGAGGACTGGGCCATCTGACCATAGGATCGCTTCCGTCCGCCAGTTCTGTCTACAATCCTCTGTGAAGTATACTCATGCCTCTTCGCTGCTCGCAAGACGACATCAAAATTCTGATGCTCAAACTGCTCCACTGCTAGAATGATGTCTAGGTGGAGTCCCTGCTGGAACTGTTGTGCTCGGTTGAACTCGGTTGCCACAAAAGTGAGAGCAAACCAACTCAGTCTTGAAAACTCGGCCGCATATCCATCGACCGTCCTGCTCATCTGCCTGAGATTGGTGAATCTCGTCTGTAGGTCGTGCCGAGCTACAGCATCGAAGTAATTGATCTGAAACTTGTCACTAAATACCGCCCATGGAACAGGCGTCGCCAACCCAACTGCTATAATCGCCCTCCAGGTGCGAGCTAGGTCCAATAACTGCAGGCATACCACCGCTACCTTCTCTCCTTCTGGAATCTTGGCTGCATCCAAGATGATCTCGATGTCCTGGAGCCACGCATCAGCTGCAATAGCATCCTCATTACCGTCGAAGAAAGGAGGGTTCAGACGCTTAAAACTGCTAGCCGCGCTGTTCCCTTGGTAACCAACACGGCCCATGGCATCTTGTACTGCCTGGTGCAGGGCATCGCCCCGACGATCTTGAGATGCAAGCAATGTCCTGATGAGCCCCACCAAGGTGCCATCGTCAGGCTCTGCAGGCTGGACTGGCTGAACTGGTGGCTCTTAACCCCTAGTAAGCATGACTCTGGAGGCTACTCCTGAATGCTGGGCTTGATCTCCAGGTTGCTGCTGGTCCATAGGAGGTGCTCCGCCTTGCCGATCGGTAGGACCAGGAACAATGCTTGTGAAGAAACGACATAGGAAACAATAAGGAAGGACCATGATAGATCAATGATATAAGCATGTGATCAGATCATGATCTCAAAAAGATTAGAAGACACGAGTAGAGATCAAGGGCGAGTGCGGATTGAGACATCTATCCGGTAAAACCCTCACATATCTTGATTTACAAGACTTGCATGGGCCACCACTTAAATCGTGTTATGTCCCAGAACCAGATTCTGGAGAGCGGGGGACAGACACAGCCAGCTATGTACATTGAAGTGAATCCCACCTCGCAATACGGTCACGGCTATCTAGATGCATGAGGGTTTACTACAAGCCATTAGTCTCTTAGGGTTAAGAACAAGCCTAGTGTCTTAATCTCAAATAAATAAGTAAATGTAACAAGATGGTAGATCATCAGACATACAAAGTAAGACGTCACAAATATTACATATTCAGATGATCATGAAGCTAGTCATACAAATGCGAAGACTATCAAGAGTTTATATCATACATGATCAACCCTAGGATTTGTCAATCACGTTACAGCCCGTAGGCAGACAGGAATATAAATTCAACACGAGCTAACACTTCCTCGGTGGCTAAACGCCTCAAAAGAATAATTTTACAATAGAGTGGGAGAGCAAAATAAAATCCACTCGTTGCCAGGGTTTCTTCTAGTGGTCACCATCTGGCAGGAAGATCCTCGGAAGCTGCTCTGAAATCTGGCCATACAAAACCAGCTGGATCAGACCCCAGAAAGAGCAAGTGCCACAAAGAAGGCTTCACTTAAGAACTAAAACCTGCATATTAGAACATAAGTCATAGATGAAATAACATAGGACATGAGTTAAAGAAAACAGGATGATAAACGATAAGATGACTAAAGGACTATTCCGGTAACCAAGTTACAACCCGTGAACCAAACAAGGACCGGGGTTGTAACCCTTCACCTGAACGAAACTTTAGTCTCTGACCAATTATCGATAGAGTAAAGCATATACAAGCATGTCCAGAGATAGACATGTACTGGGTCTAGACAAGACTAGACAAGATGGGACTCCATCCAACATTTACGGCCAAGCAAGAGTACGGCTTGATAGTTAACTAGCTAGGGTTATCACAAGCCTAGTTACTAGCAAGATGCAATGAGATATTCCTACGGCCACAAGCCCTGCAGACTATCCAGGTTATCCAGACACAAGGTTCATGTTAAGAGTTATCTTGACTTGTTAGGTGACTTGGATGCAACACATGACAGTGTGCATAGTAATCATTTTATGTAGTGTCCCATATAACAGTGAGCTGGAAATGTGCCCTACTCGTCGGCAGGCTACAAGTCCATCAGGAAGGCGCCCAGATAACGAGATTGCTTATAGTCAAAATATCTCTCTATATAAACTACTTGATTAATCTAGTCATTAACCTAGTCAGATTCAGCATGAATCCCTAACCGTGGTAACCAGGGATACAAGTCCTAGACATGATACGAGACAAGACTGGTAGCTTATACAAGCTCATTCAATATAATCACCCACGGTGTCATGAGAGTTTACTAGCATGTCGAGATAGCTGTCGCAACAACATTCAAGATTACATGTTAGACTTACTTATCAAGATTACTTGTCAAGAGTGCGCCATGACGGGCCACTGTCAAGATTACTTATCATGTCAAGAGTGCGTCACGACGGGCCACCATCAAGAATTACCATGTCAAGGTTGCTTGTCAAGAGTGCACCACGACGGGTCACTAATTCAGAGTTATCATGTCAAGTTACTTATTAAGAGTGCGCCTTAACAGGCCATTATCGTGTCTTGCTACTTGTTACTTGTTAAGAGTGCGCCTTAACAGGCCACTAACAAGATTGAGAGAAACATGCATAAAAATAGCTAGTAACATATTCTTGAAGCCAAGAAAAAGATCTACAACTCCTATGTTGGAAGTTGGGAGAGATTCTGACCACAAATCAACCAAATAGGACAAAAAAAAGCCAAAAATAGGCATTATGCGGCCAAGGGTGGATGGGGTCTCATGCGACAGTGGATGGGTACCCATCCATGCGGTTGGGGTCGATGGGGACCCATCCATGCGGCTGGAGTCGATGGGGACCCATCCATGCGGCTGGGGTCGATGGGGACCCATCCATGCGGCTAGGGTCGATGGGGACCCATTAATGCGGCTGGGTCGATGGGGACCCATCCATGCGGCTGGGGTAGATGGGGACCCATCCATGCGGCTCGGTCGATGGGGACCCATCCATGCAGCTGGGTCGATGGGGACCCATCCATGCAGCTGGGTCGATGGGGACCCATCCATGCGGCTGGGTCGATGGGGACCCATCCATGCGGCTGGGGTCGATGGGGACCCATCCATACGGTTGGGGTAGATGGGGACCCATCCATGCGGCTCGGTCGATGAGGACCCATCCATGCAGCTGGGTCGATGGGGACCCATCCATGCGACTCGATCGATGGGGACCCATCCATGCGGCTGGGGTCGATGGGGACCCATCCATGCGGCTGGGGTCGATGGGGACCCATCCATGCGACTGGGTCGATGGGGACCCATCCATACGGCTGGGGTCGATGGGGACCCATCCATGCGGCTGGGTCGATGGGTACCCATCCATCTCTGAAAATCTGAGAAGGATGGCCATGGAACCCATAGCTTCCAAGCTCCATAAAACCTTCACCGTAAGTCTAAATTTGGACTTCCATAGGTCAAAATAGGGTAGAATAAAATTTTTTACAACAAGGAACAATCAAAATTTGAAAATAATAAAGTTTGATTGATCAAAACCCAAAAAATCTAAAAATACAACAAGCTTAGATCTACAAGAAATAAACCATGGAAATTGAAAATGCTAAGTACTAAAGTGTCTTAGAATCTGGTGAGGAAGACAATGGAACAATAAAAATAGAGTTCCTCCATGGAGCAAGTTGCACTTGCCTAAGCCTCTCTTGGTAGGTGGAGAAGTTAAGAGGAAGAAGATGAAGAAATAAATGAAGAAGGAGATGTAAATGAGGAGAAAGAGAGAAGGGTTGGTAACTTTTAAAGGGAGGGGTCACATGTTGAACCAACCCAACCAAGCCAAACCAAAAACAAGCCATGCCAATATTAAACCAATGCAAGATTAAACCAAGATTAGCTAGTTAAGACAAGTCACAATATAGTTCAGAATTCCGTACACGTATACTGAAATACATAAAACGGAAAACGGGGATGACACGGCCCAACAATTTGGGTAGCTGATCGTGACATATTTTTAGTGGTGGCCCATGCAGGTCCTGAATAAATTGTTTGGTTACGTCATTGTACCAAGCATTCCTGCAATTAGGAACTTAAGGTAACTAGACAATACTAGGAATGATATTTAGAATACCGAGAGGATTACTAGGATTGCAACATAGGAACTCATCACCTCATATGCTCGTTATTACAAATTAGATTTTTTGTTGTTTATGATTATTTACTTAAAAGAGTCCTTATAAGTCCTTTTATTTATTAGATGGTGCTCACCCGCTTGTCCCAGTATGCCACCCCTGAGAATGACACGCTTCATATCCAGCCGGTTGACCAGTTGACCGATGCACCTCCACCTCCACCTACCATACTACCCCACTCCACAAATCTACCAACCCAGATGCCTCCACCACCTTCTACATCACAGTCCCAGCAGGACCCGATATTCCCACCACCACCTATTAGTATACCTACCCAGGCTTCCGTCATTCTCGACGGGAACCAACTGCTCACTCTGATCAGGGATTCCTAACGACCCATCAGGAGCAGACCACCTTACTCCGCCAGAGCATGGAGCGTTCTGAGGAGCGTACCATGGTCCTACCACTGGTAGAGCCACGGCAGAGAGCGAGGAATATCAAGGACTTTATGGGCTTGAACCCCAGGGAGTTCATGGGGACTGAGGGCATCATAATAGCAGATGACTGGCTAGACTCGGTAGAGAGGAAGCTTCTTGGAGCTAGATTGCCGGGTGACCTTCAGGTCGAGGCAGCGGTATTTTTGCTGACAGACTTGTCAAGAGTTTGGTTCAGAAATGGGCCACTATTCACAAGAAGGAGAGCCACATGGGATCAGTTTAAGATCCAGTTCAAGAAGAAATTCTTCTCGACCAATGCTAGAGTAGCCATGGGGCTACAATTCTAGAACATCCAGTAGGGGAACCGTTCTGTTGATGAGTACGCGACAGAGTTTAGTCGCTTGAGTCATTTCGCTCCTAGTCTGGTTGTAGACCCAGAGGAGGCTGACGACCGTTCCAGTTCTGACATTACCTTCAGGATCTGGAGATTTCACCATTTACAGCGATGCTTCGGGAAAGGGGCTAGGATGTGTCCTACAGTAGCATAGAAAAGTGATTGCTTATGCATCTTGGCAATTACGGACTCATGAACGGAACTATCCTACCCACGACCTAGAGTTAGCTACGGTGATCTTTGCACTCAAGTTGTGAAAATACTACTTATACGGAGAGCGAGTGAAAGTCTTTACTGACCAAAAGAGCTTGAAGTATGTGTTCATACAGAAGGAGCTGGACATGAGGCAAAGACGATGGTTGGAGTTGATGAAGGACTTCGACATCGATTTATAGTATCATCCTGGAAAGGCAAATGTGGTGGCGGATGCGCTGAGCAGGCATCCGATAGCATGGTATCTGATGATAGATCGACGTTTACGAAAAGATCTGGAGATGCTCGGTATAGAGATAGTTCGGCCAGGATCAGTGATACAGATAATGGTGCTAGACATTCAGTCAGGTCTGATGGAGCAGATCAAGGAGACTCAATCTACAGATGAGAGCCTCCGCAGACTCAGAGTCCAGGCTTTAGCTGGATTACTTGATGACTTCACCGTAGCAGAGGATGGATCCTTGAGACATGGCAGCCGATTATGCGTGTCGAAAGGAGAGCTGATAGAGGCGGTCTTGCAAGAGACGCACCGATCGTGGTACTCTATTCACCCTGGTGCCAACAAGATGTACCGTGACTTGCGAGAACATCTTTGGTGGCACAAAATAAAGAGAGATGTATCACGCTTCATTTTGAGATGCCTAGTTTGCCAGCAGGTCAAAGCGGAGCGTCAGAGGCCAGCTGGTCTATTGCAGCCATTGTCCATTTCCGAGTGGAAGTGGAAGCATATCACGATGGACTTTATTTCAGGGCTTTCTTGTTTCCAATTAGGGAAGGATGCCATATGGATCATCGCTGACAGGCTGACGAAGTGTGCTCACTTCATACCCTTCAAGGTGGGGCTCTCCACCGAGAAGTTGGCAGAGCTATACATGCAGCAGATAGTTTGCTTGCACGGAGTACCAGTGAGCATCGTATCTGACTGGGATAGCAAATTTACGTCCCATTACTGGAGGAGCATACAGGAAGAGTTAGGCAGTCGGCTCAAGTTCAGTACAGCGTACCACCTACAGACCGATGGACAGTTAGATAGGACGATTCAGACGCTAGAGGACATGCTGAGGACTTGTGTGCTTGAATTTGGCAGATCATGGGAGAGCCATCTGCTGTCACAACCCGTAACTGCTTTTCGGATACGAAACGTGTCCAAGCCAGCCTACGCCACAGAGTCGGCGGTAGAACGCTGTCAAGCCCGCAAGAAATAAATGCTCAAAATTACAACATTTGCTGCTCATTCACATTTCTACATTTATTACATCCTTTATAATTAAAGAAAATATAAGATTTTATAATTAATAAAATTGATACAATTATTTTCTATTTCTAGGTTGACCTCAGCATACCCAAGCCTTCCCAGTGCTAAGAGTGATCGCGACTAATCCTAAAAAATGTTGGTTTTCAGTCAGGAATGGAACAAGTATACAAACTGACGACAATACGAAAACACAATAGAATTAACAAGACATGAAAATAACATATGAGATATAAAAACTGAAAAGAACTGATGACATGGCACGGTAGAGAAGAAAACAAGGAAAAACTAATAAAAGACATCTATCTAGGTGATTTGAAATATCCTTTTTGACATGTGAACGGCTAGGGAGTAACTTTGGCACACTGCACGTATCGTCTGCAGCTGCTATCATGCAAGAATAGACATTTTGGGGATATTTCTGGGTAGTCCACATGTCTACTAAGATGTTTCCCCTCCCGACTACTCCGTATGACGAGCGTGTCAACAAGAAGCAAGATATATGTATAAATATGAAATGAGAAGGCTACTATGAATCGAAAGCAATCAGAAAGTGCACTTGCCTGAGGTCCTTAGCTGGAGAAACCAATAATACTATACCACTCAAAGAGCCACAATCAGTCAACACATGCAGAAGTCTCCAGATACTGAAATAAACAGTACCAACATTCTCATAATAGTCAAATTAGCTAGGATTGCCTGTCCTTAAGTCCAATTCTGGATACAAGGGCAAAACGGTAATTTCGGGCAAAAATGATGTCCGCCGTTGGACCCGCTTTGCACCGAAAATTATGCCAGAGTCAACGGTCTCTAAAGTCGTCAAACTACATGTCTACTGGTCCGGTTTTTCGATACGAACCCAACCGTATGTCCAAAGTTGGATTTCGGCGGGCCGTGCACAAAATCGCCCGTTGATTGGGACCGTGGGGCCCGCAAAATGACGTACGATTCAGTTGTCTCAGAATTGGACCAAACTTGGTATACAGGACCAGAAAAATGATACGGTCCTATTGGCGCAAGTTTCGTCTCGATCTGACGAGCGTGCACAAAGTAATTAGAAAATTTACACAGAGGCCGATACGGTGAATTTCGACGGATACACATCAAATTCGTCGCACACACACGACCAATTTGAATTCCGTCAAAGCCCACACGACCACGAAGCCGTTACGCACCTTTCGATGCTTTCGGTTCACGACCAAGTCGCTCGGATTGGCGGGACGCACGTCGTGTAGATGAGTTTTCTAGTTTTCTAAACAGTTTTTATCAGTTTTTTCCTGATTTTCAAATCGGTTTTAAACATAATATAATCAACTAGAAAATAAACTAAAAGTAGGGTATAAATCTAGGTTATGTTGTCTACAAGGATGTTCAAACAATTTTTCAAATTGGTTTCTGGATTGGCGAGAAATCCCCTTCCAAGTCTAGTGTTTGGACTGCTTATGTCATGTTTCGGTACAGGATTTTCCGTCGACTTCGAGTCGATTTTTTGTCGAATCTATTTCACTTCTACCCAAACTAATTGATGGATATCCGAGAGGGTTAGATGGTCTAAGCTAGGAATTTACTGCTTGAAAAATCGTCGAGCGAGGGAGAAGTTTTATACTTGTGAAGTTGGAAGAAATCGGTTGCTGTGTGCTCTGCTTCCAGGTTCACGCGCGCGTGCGCGCTGTCGGCCGCCGGTGGCCGACCGGTCGCCGCACCGGCGGTGGCACGAGCCGTCTGGAGGTCGGGGGTGCGCGCGCGGCGGTAGGGTGTCGGGACGACTGGTTTTCGTTAGGGTTTTGGTTGATCTTTGAAGCTATCGGTTGTTTGTATACGTAGTATATATGGGTCGGGTGACCTGGGGCGTCGGGTTTTAGTTGATCTGCTATTCCTTTCCCTTTATAGTAATACTACTGCTGTTGCTCTGTTTGGCCGAGCAGGGGGTTTGTGGGCCGGGATTGGGCCGGGGTTTCCTCCTTCATTTTATTCCTTTCTATATGTATAATATCTATATATATGTATATATATATATACATATATATTTTTTTTTTTTCACATATACATAAATATATAATATCTATTTATATATAAATACATGAATACACATAAATACTTTTGTACTTATATATACATATATATATACTCACATATACATATGTATAATATATTTTTATATATAAATACACATATACACATATATTATATATCTATTTATATATGCATATATGTACACACAAATGTCATATATATATATTTTATTTATATATATATATATATATATATATATATATATATATATATATATATATATATATATATATATATATATATATATATATATATTTATATATATATATATATATATATATATATATATACACCTTCACACGTATATATGTATACCTATATATATACACGTTTATACGTATTTAATTATATAACTATATATATATATATATATATATATATATATATATATATATATATATATATATATATATATATATATATATATATATATATATATATATATATATATATATATATATATATATATATATATATTTTTTTTATATATATATATATATTCACTCACATATACTATTATATATTATATATATACATACATACATTCATGTACATACATTTATAATATATTTATATATAATATTTGATGTGAATATATATATAATATATATATATCTATATATATATATATATATATATATATATCTCTATATAATTATTCTAATATAATATATATTTACTTATATATATATATATCTAGTTTTTTTTTTTAATAAAATATATATCTATATATATATATCTATATCTATATATTTTATTATATATATATATATATATATATATATATATATATAGCTATATATATATATTATATATATATATATATTATATATATATACTATTGATATATGTGTGTATTGGTTATGTGTATCTAAAAGTCTATATATATATTATCTATATATAATAGATATCTATATATATTAATATATATCTATTCATATATATAATATAATATCTATATATATATAATATATATATATATATTTATATATATCTTTGATAGAGAATAAAATACTAATAACTATTAATAATAAATAATTTATTTATTAAAAAAAACTAACAACACTGTAATTAACCCAATAATATATTTATACATGGCTATGTATATTCATGACCAAATTCATTGATAAATATTAGTAATAAAATAAAAGAATACAACACACCCTCTTAAAATTATCTCATAAATTTATTATACCACATTACATATAAAGCTCTATAAATCTGTTTATATTAAAGCCAATAATAACTAATAATTCTATTTAATGACACAACAAAATAAATAATAGCAAAATATTTCTAAATTTTCGGGGAGGGGAGCTACAAATCTACCCACCTTAAAATAATTTCGTCCTCGAAATTCTAACTCATAAACATGTCTAAAATTCAAAAATAAAAGTAAAATAATAAATCCATTATTACCACAATCTTCTCAAATTTAATTTCTCAGAAATATTTATACCTTCTCATAGCCATTTCGTAACTACAAATCCTTGAGGACTTCTACCCACATTTGGTCACGCTACTCACTCCAATCTCCTGTCTTTAAAACTTTATAACCTTCCAACTAATTGCTAAAATTTCTACCAATAAATATCTATTGCATATGGCACCTATATCCTCTCTTATCTATCAAGCAATCCAAAATCTTAACAAACAAATTTACACAAGTAGCTAAGAATATTGGTGATTTCTACTAAGTATGACCTTCGTCTCTCTGCAATGGAAAGGACAGGAAGATAAGGAAGAACAATCAAGAGCAAATAGGAAGTTTAAAGAGCGGTAGAGAATATACAATAATACAAATAGAAAGAGTATTTATGAACCTATAGTCTTATTCGCTAGATTGGCTAATCTAGTCCAGTCACCTGCTAAACGAAGAACCCTTGTTTCTTAGAGGGGCTTGCAATCCATGCAATATAGAAATTCTGTTCTCGAAGTTCTAAACAATATTCCAAAATGGGACTGAATTTGAAAAATCAAGTTTGTGATTTTTTTTTCGTGGTTATTTAAACACACGAGCAAAGAATATGAATGCAATACAAGATCGTATCGCGACTTCCAGGTGGATGGGATAAAGGTTACGAATGGATTCACATTCTAAGGGGTGGAGACTACATAATGGATACAGGGGCCGATTTTAAATAGTTCAGTTCTATAGTCCAAATATGGCGGTATACATGGATGGGTGTTACTGGGTCTTAATGGGTTCCCTAATTGGACATCAATCGTTGGTTGGATGAACCTTGAAGTTCAATCTATATAGACTGGACAAGATCCCAATCATAAAACTATTTCTACTAGGTTAGGGTGCCCTAGAATAGGTTTCCACCCCACTGGTTAAGCTAGTTGCCAGACAGGTTGGTTAGCTAGGTCTCTCAAGCCCAAAAATGCGCCTTCAGTGACTTTTGTGTTTAAGTAGCACATCAGGCCTCAATTGGGTGGCACACTAGTGACATGTGCGTAGTGGACTTCTGTAACACCCCAGTCCCAAAATACATAGGACCAAGTACGTGAACATGCCAGCTGCACATATACGAAGAATACTCCAATATATAGAATCCTCGCATATGCACATAAGCTGTAAATAAATAATCATAGGCCAGAATAACATATCTAATCTCATCACAGCTCAACACAGAAGATAATGAAGTCCAAATAAATAAATAAGAGTATCAAAAGATAGCCGGGTGAACATACTCACTCCAAACAGCTATGAAAAATAGTCTCACAAGATCGGAGCCCGACCTCCGCAAATAGAAAGAAAAAGAGATGTAAAATAATGTCTACAACTGTCTCAGATAAGAAAATAGACTAGAAGTCATAAGGCACTGCCTCGTCATCAATGTAAGATAGCTCCAATGCCGCTCCGTACTCCTGTGGAAAATTGTCTAAATCTAGAGAGATAACCAGGTCCTCAGGGGACATAGCAAGATACAAGAAAACACCATGCCATATAAATTGTGATAATATAATAAGAGAGAAAGGTATGCATGCAATCGGATTCCTGACCATTCTACTGTGAATATGCAGTTGAGATACATTCCTTCGACGCATGAGCCCTGACTGAATATAGGATCCGGTATAGTCCCCTCTTGGGCACCAGTGACCAAGTGCATGTCATTGAAAAACGACAGTGGCCAACCTGAAAGGCTCATACCCATATCTCCAGCGGAGCTTCCGGGTTACAAGGGAAGTGCAATCGAAGCCCATACGTCAGGTAATGTTCTTCCCACCTAATGCCTAGTATCATCATCTCCATGACTGACATGTACCTCTAATAACCGCCAAGTCTTCTAGCATGCAATTCTATTGGCAGTTACCCCTATCCGTCGCACGCTCCATACGTATCGGTGGCCAGCCAACTACGCGGAAACGTGTCCTATATGTGACTCACATCACGTGATACAACAAGTGTCAAGGCCGTATGAGATATACCAATACCTCAACATCAATGGGTGGTCCATATACTAAGTCAATGCAAGAGAATACAATAAGCAAAAAAACGACCGATATAGTCGCTTGCACCCAAGTGTACTTGGACGCACAGTTTAAATATCATGAAATAAAATAATGAAAATAACAACTGAAAATAAGAATATAATAATCACAGAGTAAGGTGGCAAGGTATCTTGTCTGGTGGTGCAAAGTGGCAAGTCCAAGAGTTGCAAGTGTCAGCACCAAAACTCACAAATCACAGATGAATCCAAACGCTGAAACAAACATCAAAAATGATCTCGATAAATAAGATATACCTAGGAAATGCCTGTCTAAAAGTCAAATTCTAGAACAGGGGCAAAATCATAATTTTGGGTCAAAACGATGTCCGTCGTTGGACCCGCTTTGCACCGAAACGCGTGCCAAAGTCTACGGTCTCTAAAGTCATCAAACTACATGTCTACGATTTCAGTTTGAGGAGAGTAACTCAACGGTATGTCCAGTTTTGGATTCGGAGGAGCCGTGTACAAAATCGCCCGTTTGAGTGGGTCGCGGGCCCGTCAAAAATGGGTTTCGATTCGACCTTCTCAGAATCGAACCAAACTTGGCATGCAGGACCAAAATTTCGATCTGGACCTGTTGGCGCAAGTTTTGTCTCGAATCAACGACTGTACACGAAGTTATGGGCAAGTTTGCAAAACGTCGATACGGGGGTATCTCGACGGATACGCGTTGATTTCGTCGCGCATACGCGACGAAACTGAGTTCCGTCAGTTCCCACACGTCCGCAACGTCCATACGCGCTTTTAGATACGTATAGCATGCGACCAAGTCGTCCGATTTGTCGGCATGTGCCGTATCGGGATAAATTCAAAAAATTTATACAAATAATCACAGATTTTTCTCCAACTTCAATATTAATTTATTTCTTACACGTTAATCGAAACGACGATCCGAAAGATGCTTTGCGATCTCGGTTATGTTGTCTTTCACTGTTTTGGATTAGTTTCTGCTAATCCTTAATGCACAGTAAGAGAATTGGCCGACAAGTTGTCGTTTTAAAATATTTTTTAGTATTACAGAAAACAGGTTTTTCTTCAACTTCGTCTCGATTTTTCGAGCAAGTCGATGGGTTATTTCGAAATACATTTGGAGGATCTCGAAGCGGGTCAAGTCTACTTTCCAGAAAATTTTACGGATCGAAAATCGGTGCTACGAGTAAAAAGTTACGTCATCGGGAAGTAGGGTACCTTCAGTGGGAAAAACTGCTCCGTGGGTGACGCGGGGCTGACTTCCGATACTCCGTTCGTCGCGCACAAAGCTCCGTCGCTGGTGAAACAAACTTGTAGGCGATGGGGGTATAATCAGCCTCAACTTTCGTTTGGAAGTCTAGGGTTTTGATGCTTGTAGAAAAAGTTATATTTATAACTACTTCTAACTAAAACCTAATACTAATAGGTTTTGTAGTTGATGGTTCCCATGGGTCGGGCTTATACGCAAGAGCTGTTCTTGTGCCACAGCAAGCTTTTCAATTGGTAGGGCCCGCCCACTAATAGTGGGTGGGATTTACTTTTTTTTTTCCTTTTCTTTCTTTTTCTTTTTCCCTTTCTTTGTTCTAATCAAGCTGCTGTGGTCGGTCCCTTGGGCTGACCACCTGTGTTGTTTTTTTTACCACTACTTATATATATATAATTATATATATATAATAATATATATATATATATATATATATATATATATATATATATATATATATATATATATATATATATATAGACACACACACACACACACACACACATATATATGAATAAAAATCTAAAAAATCCTATAAATTATTAATACGCAACAAAATAGTTTTTAATAATTGAAAACTATATCTATTAATAATTAGAAATATATCAAGCACAATTATACATATAATATCTAAAATTACGAATATACCAATTACCACATTAATTCCAAATAACATCGAAAAATTATTTTAAACACTAAAATATTTAGAAAATATTGGGGTTTACAACTTCGAGTAAATCACAACCATATATTAGGTCAAATGAACTGAGTCAAGGTTGAGGCTCTGGTGGAAGTCGAAAAGTATACCGATGTTGTGGTAAGGGTTATAGCTAGTCCTTTTGTCCTGAAAGTCATACCACAAGAATAGAGTACAAGGGGACGGGTTTGAGTAGGACATGATATACCTA
Source organism: Iris pallida (assembly GCA_029216955.1). NCBI lineage: Eukaryota > Viridiplantae > Streptophyta > Magnoliopsida > Asparagales > Iridaceae > Iris > Iris pallida. The sequence continues at coordinate 1,550,837 of JANAVB010005799.1, forward strand.
GATGAAGGTAAACTCGTATAGATCTTGCATATAAAATTTGTTAGAAGGTAACAGCTGGTCTCGTGCTCCGAATATTAACGACATGGCCGGGGACACAAATAGTCTAAATGGAAAGTGGGAGTCCATGGGACACTAACTATCATTCTAATGGGAAAATTATTCTAATCAATCGGTAATCTTTGTATGTCCTAAATTTTAGAAGGCTTACAGTCTACCCATCTTAGAAGCTAGGACATGGTCCTTAGGAGTAACGGGGTTAGAAGAATTTCAAAGCCTGGATATAGTACCTCGACTCTTGTTAATGAAGAATAAGGCACGGCGTAACGGAATATGGTAGGTGTAAGTCAAGTCAATGATCATTCCTCAATAATGAGAAACGAAGGTGTACAATAACACATGGTCGATAAAATAGAACGATCTACTCGTCCAAGAGTTATCGACCGGGTAACCAACTCTAAGGCACATCGTATAAAGAGATTTCTAACAACTTAGTCGTAAATTTCTATTGGGGTCAAACCTGCCAGACTATTGTCACAAGGGTTCTAGTTGAAGCAAGCTTCAAACAAATGATTAGAGGCTCACAACATTTGGTCTTTGGAGAATAGGTAGTCTCCTAGGTTGGCATTTGGTCAAGGGGAAAGATCCTAATCATTCTCGGACTCCAATGACTAAAGATCAAGATAGTAGGTTTAGTGTCGAAAGGAGGATGAGTAACTCAAGGCAAGGTTCCAGTCACATGGCTGGCCGATGGTAGCTACACAACTATCATAGCCATGGGGCATACTCTGTATCTACCTATCAATTATGAGCTTTCGTCTTTCCAATCAGTGAAAGACAAAAATAATGAAGAGTTCAAGAGAGGGATGTCACCGATATAATTATGTGATTCAAAGGCAAATGTATAATTCAAGAGAAATTGTCAAAGCAGTCGCTGATGAGATCCTAAGACATCTACATCTCAATCCACGTAGGGTAATTAGATGGAGAGCGAACCAAATGCATCATGGTTGATCAGACTGTAATACAATAATTCTGATTAGACAATATGTTAGCGGGCGTCCCCAATAAACATGTCTTGAATCAAGCTCGATAAAAGAGTAAGCTTGCAAAAACTAGGCTGTAATAGCAGCGTTGGTCAAGATAGTCAAAATATAAGTTTGCAAGATTTTTAGAAGGAGGAAATAAGTAGTTCGAGTTTTGTGAGAATCAAAATCTAACTCGAGATTTATACACAAATAACAGAATCAGAAATTATAAACTAACTCCTTACAGCAAAAGAGAATTTAAAATAGACAATTCTAACTTATGATATAAGATTTATATCTAATAAAGCAAAAAAATTAAACAGTTCATCAAGGTCAAAGCCTTAATTCTAGTTAAGCCTAACATAGCAAGCGGATAGTATATCCACGCTGGATCACATTGTCATATCAAAAGTAATAGTGTACCTATAGGGATCAAGCAAGCTATCTAAATTGCATGGCCTATCTAATAACCTTAACTACCCAACTGTCAATTTGAACAAGGGACTCCTAGTCCTAGTTATTCTTCTAAATTATTTTAATCCTAGTTTGTGAATGAGCATTTTATGGTCGCAGGCTCGTAATAGTACGAGTAACGTACCATCACGAGTTTGCAATATTTTGCAAAAACGGACCTGCATGGGCCACCACAAAAACTTGTCACGACCCGCACCCGCTTTTCGGATACGAGACGTGTCCAAGCCAGCCTACGCCGCAGAGTCGGCGGTAGAACGCTGTCAAGCCCGCAAGAAATAAATGCTCAAAATCACAATATTTGCTGCTCATTCACATTTCTACATCTATTACATCCTTTATAATTAAAAAAATACAAGATTTTATAATTAATGAAATTGATACAATTGCTTTCTATTTCTAGGTTGACCTCAGCATATCCAAGCCTTCCCAGTGCTAAGAGTGATCGTGGCTAAACCTGAAAAATGTTGGTTTTCAGTCAGGAATGGAACAAGTACACAAACAGATGATAATGTGAAAACATAATAGAATTAACAAGACATGAAAATAACATATGAGATATAAAAATGGAAAGAACTGATGACATGGCACGGTAGAGAAGAAAACAAGGAAAAACTAATAAAAGACATCTATCTAGGTGGTTTGAAATATCCTTTTCGACATGTGAATGGCTAGGGGTAAATCCGGCACACTGCACGTGTCGTGTGCAGCTGCTATCATGCAAGAATAGATATTTTGGAAATATTTTTGGGTAGTCCACATGTCTACTAAGATATTTCCCCTCCCGACTACTCCGTGTGGCAAGCGTGTCAACAAGCAGCAAGATATATGTATAAACATGAAATGAGAAGACTACTATGAATCAAAAGAAATCAGAAAGTGCACTTGCCTGAGGTCCTTAGCTGGAGAAACCAATAATACTATACCACTCAAAGAGCCACAATCAGTCAACACATGCAAAAGTCTCCAGATGCTGAAATAAATAGTACCAACGTTCTCAGAATAGTTAAATTAGCTAGGATTGCCTGTCCTTAAGTCCAATTCTGGACACAGGGACAAAACGGTAATTTCGGGCAAAAATAATGTCCGCTGTTGGACCCGCTTTGCACCAAAAATTGTGCCAGAGTCAACGGTCTCTAAAGTCGTTAAACTATATGTCTACAGGTCCGGTTTTTCGATATGAACCCAACCGTATGTCCAAAGTTGGATTTCGGCGGGCCGTGCACAAAATTGCCCGTTGAGTGGGACCGTGGGGCCCGCAAAACGACGTACGATTCAACTGTCTCAGAATTGGACCAAACTTGGCATACAGGAGCAGAAAAATGTTACAGTCCTGTTGGCGCAAGTTTCGTCTCGATCTGACGAGCGTGCACAAAGTAATTAAAAAATTTGTACAGAGGCCGATACGGTGAATTTCGACGGATACGTATCAAATTTGTCGCGCACACACGACCAATTTAAATTCCGTCAAAGCTCACACGACCACGAAGCCGTTACGCACCTTTTGATGCTTTCGGTTCGTGACCAAGTCGCCCGGATTGGCAGGACGCACGTAGTGTGGATGAGTTTTCTAGTTTTCGAAATAGTTTTCATCAATTTTTTCTTGATTTTCAAATCGGTTTTAAACAGAATATAATCAACTAGAAAATAAACTAAAAGTAGGCTATAAATCTAGGTTATGTTGTCTACAAGGCTGTTTAAACAGTTTTTTGAATTGATTTCTGGATTGGCGAGAAATCGCCTTCCAAGTCTAGTGTTTGGACTGCTTATGTCCTATTTCGGTACAGAATTTTCCGTCGACTACGAGTCAATTTTCTGTCGAATCTATTTCACTTCTACCCAAACTAATTGATGGATATCCGAGAGGTTTAGATGGTCTAAGCGTAGGAATTTACGGCTCGAAAAATCGTCGAGCGAGGGGGAAGTTTTATACCTGTGAAGTTGGGAAGAAATCGGTTGCTGTGTGCTCTGCTTCCAGGTTCACGCGCGTGAGCGTGCTGTCGGCCGCCGGTGGCCGATCGGTCGCCGCCCCGGCGGTGGCGCGCACCGTCTGGAGGTCGGGGGTGCGCGCGCGGTGGTATGGTGTCGGGACGACTGGTTTTTGTTAGGGTTTTGGTTGATCTTTGAAGCTCTCGGGTGTTTGTATACGCAGTATATATGGGTCGGGTGACCTGGGGCGCTCGGGTTTTAGTTGATCTGCTATTCCTTTCCCTTTATAGTAATACTACTGCTGTTGCTCTGTTTGGCCGAGCAGGGGGTTTGTGGGCCGGGGTTTCCTCCTTCATTTTATTCCTTTCTATATGTATAATATATATATATATGTTTTATATATATATATATATATATATATACACACATATACATAAATATATAATATCTATTTATAATTAAATACATGAATACACATAAATACTTTTATACTTATATATACATATATATACTCACATATACATATACAAAAAAAAAAAAAAAAAATATATATATATATATATATATATATATATATATATATATATATATATATACTCACATATACATATGTATAATATATTTTTATATATAAATACACATATACACATATATTATATATCTATTTATATATACATATATGTACACACAAATGTCATATATATATATATATATATATATATATATATATATATATATATATATATATATATATATATATATATATATTGTGTATATTTATATATATATATATATATATATATATATATATATATAAATATACACAATATATATATATATATATATATATATATATATATATATATATATATATATATATATATATATATATATATATATATATATATACACCTTCACATGCATATATGTACGCTGAAGTATAACTAATAAGTAACATCACAGGCAGGTAAACTAGTCTCATCCATGAATAATGTAATAGATAACTGAATAGAAAATCATCAGTGCCCCAGAATCCAAATGTCAACTATGGCTAAAGGAGAACACAACCACTAATAAGTAAAAGAGTACATCTGGAAAGAAATGAAGTAGCAAAAGAAATAAATAGAATACTGGAAATGGAACCCACGCCTGAAAATGTAGCTAGCCTCCAGAGGATCAAGGCTGCGGCTCCACCTCAAAGTCGTCGTCAACAAGTCCCTCTACTCCGTAATCATCCGGAAACGAGTACTCGTCGAGCTCTGGAAAAGATACCAGGTCCTCAGAGGGACATAACAAATACACAGAAAAGGACATGCAAGAATAAACTAAGCAGTAATATAAAAGTAACTAGTAAGAATGCCACCCAGTATTTCCCTAACCAAACAAGGACAGAAATACAAGGAGACAATAAGGTGTTCTAACCATCTATGTAAAAATGCACTCGAGACATCTCTAGTGGCACATGAGAGGGGGAGAAGAAGAAGAAACTGCCACCAAGCGTTCTACGGTTTGAGAAACGAGGGCCTACGAGCATCCAGCGTCCATTGGAAACAAAATTCTCATACACCACTAGTAGACTCTCCCCACCCAATGTACTCGTACCGTATGCGCGGTACGAACAATATGCAAGACGTCATATATATAGTAAAACTAACCAAACTTCTAACAGACTCAAGATCATATGTTAATGGCCAGTCAACACAGAACCTCTGCACTCAGCTCACTCATATGTGATACGTGTCTGAGACAGTGTCAAGTTTATACTAACTCTATACAAGGTAGTCATCAATGGAGACGAGTGCACACAATAACAATAACTGGTCAAATGTAAATACTGCATAGTAAATGTCAAGCAAGGTGTACTTGCCTGTGTCCAGCAACTGAGTATCCGGGTCCAAGGTAGAGTCCGAGTCCCGCGAAGCAAATAACCCTATATAAGCATTAACTATAATTAATTACTAATTAGCCAAATTAAACAATACATTTAATTGCTAATTAATCAATAATTAATATCAAACCATTATTACTAGCTAATCAGTACCAATAATTAAGAATACTAATATACAATAATAAGTATGAAGTACTTATTATTATAATTTCTATATTCTGAAATTATTAATACAAATAATATATTTAATAATTAATTAATTACTTATAAATAATTAATTAATCAATTAAATAACACATGCCTTCACAAATTCCTAATAATACCAACAAAATTTGTAAAAATCCATAAAATCATTTTTAGCCTAATAAGCTAAATAATGACAGAAATAATAGATATATATTATTTGTAAAGAAACCATAAATAGGATTTTCTTTATTTAATATATATCTATCTAATAACTAGATTAGTGCTAATAATTATAAATACTAGTTAATAAATAGTAAAAAGATCTAAATTGGGTTATAAAATACTTTTCCAGGAAAACCTACTATAAATAATATTTTTAATATTATTTATCTAATTATAAGTAATTAAAAACATTTAACTACTATATATATAAAATTACTATTTTGGCTATTGAAATTAGAATTAAATATTAAAAATTTACTAATAAATTGTGAAAATTCATAATTCACAGAAAATAACATTTTTCCAACAGTGACTATACATTTATGAAAATTACCATAATAATTTATATTTAATAAAAATTAAAACTTAGTAATGAACTAATTACATAATCAATAATATTTAACACTGATTTAATATAAAATAAATAACAAACTTAATTATTTTATTCTGAAAATTTTACAGAAAAAAGATATAAACATTATTTACAAGTCTTGTATAGAGACCATTAATTAATTCTTAGTGAATTAATTAATAAAAATCCGAAACAGTGAAATTAAACTGTCATTTAGATACAATAACCCACAGTTTAAAATTTAATTAAAATATCTAAACTATTTATTAAATCCTGAAAATTTAACAGTAATTAGACTACCTAATTACCTACAAATTATGTATAGATCATAACAAGTAATTTCTAATGAATTAAATTCTAAAAATCAAAAACAGAATATATAATACTGTGGAATTTACACAAAAAACTGCATTAATGCCACCAGTTAAATGCTTAATAATTACGAATAAATTATATAAAAATCTGACATAATTAATATAGAATCTACACTAATGATCCTAATCATTAGGCTAATAATTTTGATCGTAATTAGCATCAATTAATCATTAATTAAATTATTACACAGCCATATAATTACACAAATAATTCAACAATGCAAATAACCTAATTATTGCAACCTAATCACACGTGTCAGAGGACACGTGGGTGGTCGGGGCAATACCTCGCCACGCCGCAGGGGGTGGCTCGCCGACGAGGGGGTCGCGCCGACGAGGGGGGGTCGCCGGATCGGGGCCGGTCGGCTGCAGCGAGCGCGGGAGGGCCGGCTGCACGCGCGGAAGGCCGGGGCGCGCGCTTCCGTCGCCCGATGGCGGGGCTTAGTCCGAAGGGGGGGTCGGGATTGGAGAGAGAGAGGGATAGGGTGGCGGTGAGGATGGGAAGAGGTGGAGGCTTGTGGAGGAAATTATTAGGGTTAGGTTTGAGAGAAGTTGCTTAGATATATAAGCATGGATGAGATCCAAAGGCTTAGGAATTCCTAATGGGTTGGGCCTAGGTTAGGGTTAGTTAGTTTGCCCATGGGCTGAGCTAAGTTTGGGTTTGGAATAAATGGAATGGATTTGGGTTTTGCTCAAGTTGTAATGCCATAACTAAAAGTATAGATATAATACATATACTCCAATAATAAAAACTGATGAATAGTAATACTTTATATATATAAGTATATATATATAAATAATCTAGAAAAAATTTAAATGAGTCTAAGGTTAGAGTTAACCTAAGTTTAGTCTTAGGGTTAAGGGTGAGGGTTATATAATACAATGCACACACAAACTGCATAAATATACATATATAACATATTTTTCTAAACTATATATATATTCAATTTAACAATTAGGGTAAAGCATTTTATTTAATGAATAACAAAATTTTGTAACAAAATATAAATAATAATAAATAAAAAAAAAATATTTTGAGGGGTTTTACATTCTCCCCAACTAATTAAAATTTCGTCCTCGAAATTAAAACAAGCTGGAATAAAAGAATCACACAATCATAATTCTAATTCTAGGCAATTTACAACTAAGTTAAGCAAAATCTAGAGAGTAATTATTAACAGAATTTAGTCATACCAGATGCCTCACGAAGGTATGGAAAATGCTCCAGAATAGAATCTTCCCGCTCCCAAGTCGATTCGCCCGGAGAATGGTGTTTCCACGCAACTCGGACTAGTCGAATGGTCTTCCCCTTCAACACTTTCTCTCTGCGGTCTAGGATCTCCACAGGCTGCTCCTCGTAGGACAAGGTCGGTCCCACGGTGATCTCTGAATGATCAAGTACGTGGTTAGGGTCTGCCACATACTTCCTCAACTGGGAGACATGAAATACATCATGGACGCCTTCCAATGACTGCGGAAGTGCCAGTCTGTATGCAACCTCGCCAACTTTCTCCAACACATCGAACGGTCCGATGTACCTTGGGCTGAGCTTTCCTCTGACTCCAAATCTGATCGTACCTCTAGTCGGGGAGATTCTCAAGAACACATGATCTCCTTCCTTGAACTCAAGAGGTCGCCTATGAGTGTCTGCCCACTGTTTCTGCCGGTCCTGTGCTGCTCGTAAATGTCCCTGAATCTTCTTGACTGTATCTACTGTACGAGTCACCAACTCTGGTCCCAATATCTGTCTTTCGCCTACATCACCCCAACATGCTGGCGATCGACACTTCCTTCCGTACAATGCTTCAAAAGGGGCCATCTGGATACTTGCCTGGTAGCTATTGTTGTAAGAAAATTCTACCAAGTACAAGTGATCCTCCCAGGATCCTCCAAAATCCAACATGCAAGCTCTCAACATATCCTCCAACGTTTGAATGGTACGCTCTGACTGCCCGTCTGTCTGAGGATGATAAGCTGTGCTGAACTTCAGTCTTGTGCCCAGACTTTCCTGCATGCTCTTCCAGAAGTGCGATGTGAATCTCGTATCTCGATCGGAGACTATACTGACTGGTACTCCATGTAATCGCACTATCTCCTTCATATATAAGTCTGCCAATACCTCTGTAGATTGCCCCACTCGGAATGGTATGAAATGAGCAGACTTCGATAATCTGTCCACAATCATCCAAACTGTATCTCGTCCAGCTGGGCTCCTCGGAAATCCGTAACGAAATCCATAGTGATGTGCTCCCACTTCCACTCAGGTATCGGAAGCGGTTGCAACAATCCTGCGGACCTCTGATGCTCAGCCTTGACTTGCTGACACACCAAGCACTTTGCTACAAATCGTGCTATCTCACGCTTCATTCCATGCCACCAGTAGTGCTGTCTAAGGTCCCTGTACATCTTCGTACCTCCTGGATGAATAGAATAAATCGAGCTATGAGCCTCTGTCATCAGCTCCTGCCTGATCTCTCCATTAGGAACATAGAGACGGTCTCCACACCTCAAGGTCCCATCTTCGTGAATCCTCAATCCAGTCTGCAGTCCTTGCTCTGTCCTCTGTCGAAGCCTCTGATATCTGGCATCTGTCGGTAAGGTCGCCTTGATCCGCTCTACTAGTGAAGACTGAACCTGAATATTCATCATCTGTGCAACTCCTCCAGGCCTAACAACTTCAATGCCCATCTTTCCAAGTCATAAAGCAACTCCTTTTGTGAT